>QFEU01016980.1:18337-29155 GCA_003316345.1 Tricholoma terreum
AGTATTTGAAATACATCTTCTTCTCAACAACTTCAAATGACTGTCTGTTGTACTGAGAATAAATAATATATTTTTGCTGACAGAACCTAGTCTTGAAAGTGCTACAGAGCACTATGTAGCATTACATAGTGAACTTATGAGACCATATAGACAATGTAGGATGCTATACAATGCTACAGAGCACTACATAGCATCACATAGTGAACATATGAGACTATATAGACAATATAGGATGCTATACAATGCTATGGAGTCAAAGAACCATGCTATGACACTATGACACTATGAAGTGCTATGTAGTGCTGGGTAGATCAACCAGACATTGCTGATGTAGCTTACTCCTCGGTAACCAAGGTACAGGATCTTCGTTGGAATCGCTCTGGTAAGTATTGAACAAACTTCGCTTATAGTGTATCCCAGCTGTGAACCGCTGTCGTTTATTACTGATAAGGTAGTTTCACGTGATCAGGAGAAGCCTTCGCTCAATCGTTGAACACCACCACGACGATGACTTCCAATCCTAGAAATGCAAGGCTCAGAACCTTTCTTAATGCAGTTCTACATGGAGAAAAATCAATCGGGGCGCAAGGCTCTCTATTCCTGGATGCAGTTTGTGCTCACCCAGACCCTCCCACGTGTATTAGCACCATCATATCAAGCGACAAGGGATTGTCGTCCTTACAGGATGCGATGCGCGCCGATCTCTCCATATCATTCCTCAATGGACCAGTGTCTGCCTTTCTTCAGTATCTTCAGGCACCTGCCTTGAAAACAATCGGGGGCGGCCAGTTCCTGGTGAAGATAATACGCGCGATCGTTGAGCCCCCGATTTTCTGGACGTCATTCGTCGATGCGTTTCGGGCTGGAAGTTTGCAAGAGACTGCACAGCTGTGCTTTGCATGGCTTTTGCTCCAGCTGATTTTGCTACCCAGGGAATCCGCTGATCCTTATCGTGAGGTGGCCGAGGACCATTCCACAATCAATCGTCTACATAACCTATCCCAACCTGACGCAAGAGCCATAGGCCAGAAAATTGCGAGAGTTGTTTCCACTTCTACAGGTGTCGATCAGCCAAATGGCGCTTTCGGTCCAGGAGGACGGCACGACAATGATTTTGTCGATTTTCGCGAGATAGCCATTCTCCCAACTTCTGACGAGATTGCCTCCACAGAGCCACCTTTCATCCGACCCAGCTCCGCGTTAGCTGACCCAGAGATGGAGGCCATCAGAACGGCCATGTACCTCGATAATCAATTCCGCCTGTTACGTGAGGACATGCTGCATGAACTGCGTGAGGAGGTGCAGCTGCTTATGGGTTTTAAAAAGGGAAGGAATAATAGGGGACTAGTTGTTGATGGGTTGACTCTGCTCGATGTCTATTGTGGTAAGAGGTGCAAGTGGGGATTGGCTCTCCAGTGCAAGGATAACCTCCTCCAGCTCAAGCGTCAGGATGACGCCAAGAAGCGCAAAGTGTATCTGGTGGAAGGCTTGCAGGGAAAGAAAACCCTCAAACATCAGGCGCTGGCTTGCCTGGTTGTCGATGACCAGGTTCTTGCCTTCCCAATAATCCATAGAGACGAGGAACTCCTAGCACAGGAGCGTCCCATCATTGTACTTCAATTTGATGGTGCAAGAGTTACCACAAAGGTGTTATTGAAGCTCAAGATCGCCAAAAATATCAAGCTCGTTCAGATCGATACCGCCATATTCTCTTACGAGCCTGTCTTGATGGCGCTTTAGTAGATCAAAGACCTCCCTCTTTCTCGAGAGCTACTTTTCTGGAAAGAGGGTTCCACTGTGGATCTCGTTCAGCATTCGTCCGAAATGGAATCCATAATCCGAGATATCCGGCGTGATCCCAACCAGGACTTGTGTAGGTATCTGGCGGGCTCATCAAAGCCGATCATCTTGGATACTGCACAGCAAGCTTCACTCCTCTCTGGACTGACGCAGACTGTCTCCCTTATTCAAGGGCCGCCAGGTGACGTGATCAACGAAATAGATTCTTTGCCTCTCCCTGACCTGTTCCACTAGGTACTGGCAAATCTTTCATTGGTACCCTGCTTGCAAGATTCCTCCATGATTATAGCGAGCAGACCATCCTTGTGGTATGTTATACAAATCATGCGCTAGACCAATTCCTCGAAGACCTTCTCGATCGTGATAAAGTTGGTATTCCACCTGAGAGTCTCGTTCGTCTCGGTGGGAAATACAATCCCAAGACCGAGCCACTGACACTCCGGAACCAGACGCGCACTTCGAACCTCGGCAAGGCTGACTGGAAAGTCATCAACGACTGCAAAATTGAAGGAGAAATCCATGCTAATAGTCTTAAGCTGGCGTTCGAGCAGTATAATGCATCATCTGTTCATGACGCGGAGATCATGGGCCACATTGAGTTTGAAGACGACGAGTTCTTCCAGGCGTTCAGCATTCCATCGAGCGAAGATGGGATGACTCAGGTCGGGAAGGGGGGGCACGCTGTGGATGAGTACTATCTTCTGAATCGGTGGTCCAAGGGGCACGATGCTGGTATCTTCAAACAACATCCACATTTTCCCAGCTCGTCCAGGATCTGGGGGATGTCGTCAGCTTCCCGACATGCCCAAATTGTGGAGTGGAAGCAAAATATCCTCGGGTACCAGGTGGCGGAAGTCTGTAGAAGTGCCAAGCAGCACGACAAATGCCAAATAGAGGTTCAGCGAAAGTTTGAGGAACGGAACGTAGATATTTTGAGGAACAAGAGAATTATTGGATGCACGACAACTGGAGCGGCAAAGTACAAGGAGAGTATTCAAGCTGTGTGCCCTGACATTTTGCTCGTGGAGGAAGCCGGAGAGATTTTGGAGAGTCACGTTATCACGGCACTGGGAGCGGATGCGAAGCAGATGATTCTCATCGGAGATCACAAGTATGTCATGTTGAGGTATTTGTTTCTAGCGGAGCTAATCACCATTCTGCTCAGGCAACTCCGTCCCAAAGTCAATCACTACGCCTTGACGGTCGAGAAAGGTGATGGGTACGATCTTAACCGATCTCTATTTGAACGTCTCGTCCTCCAAGGCTACCCGCACCAAACTCTGGTTGCCCAACACCGCATGCGACCAGAGATATCCTCACTTATCCGGCATCTCACTTACCCAGATCTCACCGATGCACCCAGGACAGGTAACCGTCCCAATCTGCGTGGCGTACCCGATAACGTGGTTTTTATCAACCACTCTCGCCCAGAAGACGACAATAGGCAGCTCGAGGACCGTCGGGACATGGGCTCCATATCGTCCAAGCAAAACACGTTTGAAGTTGAGATGGTGCTGAAAATCGTGCGGTACCTCGTACAACAGGGTTACAAGACAGAAGAACTCGTTGTGTTGACACCGTATTTAGGGCAGTTGCAGAAGCTTCGGGCTGTGTTGAAGCAGGAGACTGATCCGGTACTCAACGATTTAGATATGAACGAACTCATCAGGGCAGGTATCGTGACCGCTACGTTGGAGGAGCGGCACAAAAAACCCCTTCGTTTAGCGACTATTGGTAGGGTGTCACCCAATAATCTTTTAGTTTCGTCGCTGATAGTGAAATGCAGACAATTACCAAGGCGAGGAGAGCGATATTGTCATTGCTTCGCTATGCAGGAGCAACTCTCAGAATGACATCGGTTTCATGTTTGCTCCAGAGCGCTTGAACGTACTACTTTCCCGAGCGCGCAATGCATTAATCATGATCGGAAATGCAAGCACATTCACAAATGCCCGCAAGGGTATGGATCTCTGGCGACGGTTGCTTCAATTACTTCGAAATGGAAATCACATCTATGATGGTTTTCCTATTGTTTGTAATCAGCATCCCAGTCGTACCGCACTTCTGAGGACACAAGACGATTTTAATGTGGAATGCCCGGACGGAGGTTGCAGTAGCCCCTGGTGAGCTGGATAGATGGTATATTGCAGCTAACTTACTCACCACGGAACCATCAGTGGGGTGCTACTTCAGTGCGGTATTCATACTTGCCCTCTGAAGTGCCACTCCTTGTCGCTCGTCAGTCATTCTCAAGTACTTTGTCGAAAGATCATCCAGGAACAATGTCCCAAAAGACATTTTCAAGATCGTCAATGTCATCAGTCGTCGCTTCCTTGCAAAAAGTGCGAGCAGGAAGCTATACTTGACGAAAAGAAGCGTTTGAGAGAGTTTGAACTGGAACAGAAACGAGAAGCGCAGCAGGTGGAGCATGAGCGACGACTACGGGATCTGGAGTGTCAAATTGCCGTTGAAGAGCAGGTTGTCCGGGATGCTCACCTAGCGCAACAACGCTCCAAGGTGCTTTGGCAGAAAGAGGAAGATCTTAGAGAGGCCCAGAAACTCGCCGCATTAGCCACGGCTGCCTTTGCAGTCTTTCCGCCGATCACATCCTCGTCAACACCTCAACCCCAGGCCATGCCGTCATTTGATAAACTGGGTGAAACATCAAAGTCGGGTGGTTTGACCGCTGCGGCGAGCGATACCCAGCGAGCCCCGCAGCACATTGGGGGATACCCTTCTCAGCATCCACAGACTCCTCCGGGTAATCTTGCGACGGCGAAGAAATCATCTCCAGAGGATGAGTGGCGACGTCAGAAAGAAGTCGAGGGCGCAAATGGCGCAGCCATTGACGCCGTCATGGACATGATTGGATTGGAAGATGTTAAACGGCAAATGCTCCGGATAAAGGACAAGATTGAAGTAACTCACCGCCAGAACGCTTCCGTTAAGGATGAACGCTTCAACATTGTGCTTCTTGGAAATCCGGGTACAGGTGAGACCGAAAAACATCCCACCTTGCGAGAACATCCACTGATTCCATCTTTGCAAGGAAAAACCACTGTCGCTCGGCAGTATGCCAAATTCCTGACTTCACAGAAAGTTATATCAGGTTATGCATTTCTTGAAACGACGGGTGCATGTCTGGCCCACGAAGGTGTGAGCGGTGCCGACAAGCTCATGAAAGGCGTATTAAATGTTGGGGGAGGGGCGATATTCATCGATGAAGCGTATCAGTTAACGAACGCAAATGGTCAGCATACTCACCAAGGTGGTCAAGTTCTGGACTTCCTTCTGGCAGAGATGGAAAATCGGGTCGGGACTGTCGTTTTCATTTTCGCTGGGTATAGTAAACAAATGGAAAAGTTCTTCGAGCATAATCCTGGTCTCCAGAGTCGAGTGCCGTACACGCTGAAATTCGCGGACTACTCGGACCAGGAGCTTTTGCTTTTGCTCGTCCAAACTATCCACAAAAAATACCATGGGAAAATGAAAGTAGAGGATGGCGTTCAAGGGCTGTACACCAGAATTGCTGTGCGGCGGTTGGGACGTGGTAGAGGTCGAGAAGGCTTTGGAGATGCCCGAGCCCTGCAGAATATGTTTGCGAAAATTACTGAACGGCAGGCTGAGCGAATTACTCGCGAGCGGAGGGATGGTCGGGGTCCAGATAACTTTTTCCTGCAGAAAGAGGACGTCATCGGGCCTGACCCCGCCCGAGCTATCACAAGAAGCGCAGCTTGGACTGAGCTGCAGTCACTGACGGGACTGTCAACTGTCAAGGAGTCCGTCTGTAATCTCTTTGACCTGATTTCAATTAACTACCATCGCGAGCTGGCGGAGAAAGAGCCCATACAGATGTCCCTCAACCGTGTGTTCTTGGGGTCACCCGGTACGGGTAAAACAACCGTCGGTAAACTCTACGGTCAAATACTTGCAGATATAGGAATGCTGAGCAATGGCGAAGGTGACTATTATAGTTTCGTTGGCAGTACTTTTGAAATTAAAATCCTATTATTTCTTCTAGTAATAGTCAAGAATCCTGCGGATTTTGTTGGCAGTTACATAGGACACTCAGAGGCGAACACCAAAGCCATACTTGCTAGTACTGTCGGAAAGGTGTTGATTATAGATGAGGTGCGTGTCAACCGCCCAAAGGCTTTAATCCATGCACTTACGAGGGATCGAGGCGTACATGTTGTTTGGAGGACGCAGTCACGGTTCTCATACGGACTCATTCAAGACTGCTGTCATTGACACCATTGTGGCAGAAGTACAAAGTGTGCCCGGAGAAGATCGGGCAATATTGCTCTTAGGCTATGAGACCCAAATGCGTGAGATGTTCCAGGTATGTGGACGCGTAAGTTTGGCAACCTAAATCCATGCGATTAATGATTTCTGGGCCCCATTTACGTCCACAGAATGTCAATGAAGGTAGTAATTGTTGCATCTCCGCTTCGATCGACTAAATGTTTCCATTTTCCCAGGCTTGAGTCGCCGATTTGCGATCGAGGATGCATTCAAATTCGAAGATTTTACCGATACCGAACTCAGGGAGATCCTAGACGGCAAGCTCAAGAAACAAGATCTCTCAGCTACTGATGCAGCAAAAGACGTCGCAATGGAATTACTGAGTCGTGAGCGCAATAGACCCAACTTCGGCAATGGCGGCGCAGTTGAAAACCTCCTGGGACATACTAAGTCTCGCTACGTGGCGAGGTTCCGAGGTTCTACACCACCTATCAACACCATCTTCGAACCACAAGACTTTGATCCCGAGTTTGATCGCCACCTACATGCATCTGAAAATCTCGACAAGATGTTCGAGGATGTTGTCGGCTGTGAAGCTGTGATCGACAAACTGCGCGCATACCAGAAGATCTCTCGTATTATGAAAGCCAGACAAGAGGATACGTGCGATCTAATCCCGACTACTTTCGTGTTCAAAGGCCCACCTGGTATGCAGATTCATGCAGACCACAATAGAGATGAATCGACTCACTAACCTCAGGTACCGGGAAGACTACAATCGCTCGGACAATCGGCCAAGTTTATTATGACATGGGATTTCTTGCTTCAGCCAAGGTTGAAGAGTGCTCAGCGTCTGACCTCGTCGGACAGTACGTCGGACATACCGGACCCAAAACAAAGAAGCTCTTCGAGAAGGCGCTTGGCCAGGTTCTCTTCATCGATGAAGCGTATCGACTTGGCGACGGTCGTTTTGCGCAGGAGGCCGTTGATGAACTAGTTGGCCTGCTGACTCACGAAAAGTTCAAGTCAAAAATCGTGGTGATCCTCGCCGGCTATGACCATGACATCAACAAGCTGCTGAGTGTGAATAGTGGACTATCCAGTAGGTTCCCGGAGGTGATTCAGTTCAACAACTTCACGCCAGCGGCATGCTTGGAGATCCTCGACAAGCACCTCCGGAAGAACAAGATCACTTTCGATGTACTTCGCAACCCATCCTCGAAGGGCTACTCCGCCATGCTCTCGCTGGTTGAAGACTTGTCGGGAATATCCTCATGGGGAAATGCACGAGACATGGAGACTTTAGCCAAGCAAATGAGTAGCCGAGTGCTGAAGCAGCTACCAGATAGCAACCAACCAGCCGAGCTCACACTGCAAACCAAAGACGCAGTGATGGTGATGCAATTCATGTTGGATGAAAGACGGCAGAGATCCAACATGCCCCCGATATCCCATTCCCAGTATGAGGACATACAGGAAGTCTTGTCGGATTCTCCGCCGCCACCACCACCGACTGCACATCAGCAACAGTCATCATCGCCACCACCACCCCCACCACCCCAACAACAGAAACAGCAGCGACCTCGAGCTCCCCAACAATCCCACAAGCAGCGGGTGCTCAACGTACCGCAGGCGTCTTCCTCGCAACACGGGCCATTCAACGCAGCCCCACCAGTCCCGCGTCCGCATTCCCATTCGTCTGCCGGTACTTCTTCCGCTTCGCTATCAGCCAGAGTGCCAGGCTCTCGACACCAGAGAACACAGCCTCAACCCCAGGCCGAACATCCCATAGATAAACGTGACCCCGGCGTCTCGAATGCAATCTGGGAGCAGCTTAAGGTAGATAAAAAGTCTGAAGCAGATGCTACAAAGGCAATGGCGGAGGAAATCCTCCAGGCATGGAATACAATGAAGCGGGCTATTCAAGCCGAGGAGAGGAATCGGGCAGCTGTGCAGGCTTCCCTGCGGGCGGAAGCTGCTGCTAAAGACGCAGCCGATCGTCAATGGATGAAACGCCAGCGTGAGGACTTTGAACATAGGCAGCGAGCAGCGTATGCAGAACGCGAGCGATGGGTGCAGGAGCTCAATAAAAAGAAGGCAGAAGAAAGGAGGAGAAAAGAGGCGGAAGTCAAGGTGCAAACTACCCTGCGTGAAAGGGGGGTATGCGTACAAGGATACCAATGGGTCAAACAACCATCCGGCTATCGATGTAGAGGGGGCGCACATTTCATCCACAACAGCCAGCTCGGGATTTGAATGATCTTCAGGACAATTCTTTGTCATGCCTGTGAAACAGATAACTGGAAGGAATTCGGATAGTTCAATATGTACAATGTAGCAGCCTGATAGTATATATGCTGCCAAAGATTGAACGTTGACGTCGCTCTTGGGTGAGAAATGGATTCTCCTGCCCGGTCGGAGGAGTCTTCAGTCGGAAAAGCCCTACGCGTTCGCAAGCTACGTGCTTGGGGCTTTCTCTCGACCCCTTCGTAGCTTCGTTGTGCTCATAACCTCTCCGCCCTTCTCCACCTTCTATGCCTTCAATTTTGAATTAGCACGTCCTCGACGAAAAACGAAGTAGGCGACACCTTGAAGTTAGGAATGCTCGGACTAGCCCAGGAACGGTGTGGATTGAATGTTGAGGTCCGAGGGCAATCAGTGCAGGGGAGTAGTCCGTTGGGATGGAGTAGACACTGGCTGACGGCTTATGAATCCTGGAACGACCATGATCTTCCTTCACTTTTGGTCTGCCTGCTTACAGGAGACTGCTCGCTCGTGAGGACGACATTCAGGGCAAGTTGAATTGACGTCGACCGTGAGTTGACAACTGCCAACCAGACATTGCAACGATGCTGACGAGCTGTTCGGGACGTCGTAGGGCGACTTTTGAGCCAGGCCTGAGCCAGACTATTGCTCCCACATGCACCGTCGCTTCTCCCTTTCCTTGAGCCTGGGTCACTGGTGATCTCAATAAGAGAAGAGCTATTGGGAATGGTATGGCAGTGTTGGTGGAGGAAGAGCTGCACAGGCCACCTGCACCTGTCTCACCACGCACTCCTATATCTCCGCGTTTCCAAAGCCTGATAAACGCAATCCATTCATGGAGAGCAATATCATTAGGTGCATTGACCACCGCTATTCAACTCGTTCTACCCCAGCAATGCTGCTACTGTGACTCCGACTCCCTAAGGCACGGCAGCGATCAAGTTGGGCAAGGCATACAACTCATAATCTTTCTGACTCGAGGATTGTTACGACCTCTCAGATTGCGCCTTTTCAAGAGATCGAGGATCTAAAATCTGTTCCGCCCTCCACCTTTACATGGGACCCTGGCCTTTGGCCAAGTGATGGACCCCGTTCAAGGTCGAGGCGGTCAAACTAAGCCCGGAAGAACTGTGAGGACCTCGCTGGGACCTCTGAGATGTACGTTCATTCTGTCCCGAAATCTCCAGTGACTTATCCCTGTTTCAGTCTCGTTACTTGGCCGGTTTCTCTCGACCCACATGCATCCGTTTACCTTGAACACTTGTTGATCTCTCGCAAGACCGACGGAAATGCGCGATCTATGTGGTTGCCAGTGCGGTGCCTCCGCCGATAAGACACCGACTGGCAGCAGATGAAGTGATGTTAAGAGTGCTTCTGTGGCCGTTTTTGGCAGGATGTGACGTTGCGCCTGGCGATGTCGTGGAGGAAGAGTGGTTTACCGTTGTATTTGAATTCTGACACTCTTCACACTCCTCAGCAACTCGGGGACACAGCAACCCGGCAATATCAATTCTCCTGCTGTACTATTCTAGCCTGGCGCAGGTTGTTGTTTCACTTAGGATGGTGTGGGAGCTAGTCGTGCCCTGGTGTCAATTACCAGGCTGAACAATGTTTCCGCCACGTCGGACTTCCTTCTTTACGATAATCAAACTTTCGAATTGCTTATCCTCTGAGGGAAACATACTATTGGCTATTCTAAATTACCTCAGACTAGACTTTCTAGGTCTCTCCACCCCGATGAAAGCTTCGATCCTGACGATCGTGGCTGATGTCCGATCTTATGTTTTGCCCTAACACATTGTTCACCGGGCTTCAAGTGGAAATTGCTCTATCTCGTTCAAACTCTTGCCGTGGTCCACTACTAAAATTCCACCTTGTCCGCTCATACCTTCCTGATCATACTAGCTAGATGACGAGCCTTCCGCATTTAATTACAGAAACCATATTACAAGAGCTAAGACCCTCTTCGAGGATAAACAAATATGATCTCATCAAGCAGCTATTGCGCCGGAAGACTTGCCTCGGGATCGCGGGCATTCAACCCAACCCGACGGCAATCTTTAGAACAGAAACGGTACAAAAGAGAAGTCGAAGTCGAAGCCATTCGCAAGTGTACAGCAGACTCAAAGGATTCTTCACTACAAGAAGGGAGACAAACCTCAAAAAGATTCGCTTTGTATGATATATTTATACTGTCAGAATAACATACAGGGACCTCAAGCTTTGCCACACTACGAAGCTTGTTTGTACATTCTGGATCCACACAAAAGGTTATATCGAGTAGGGTACATCGAGTTCTAGCAATGTGAAGAAGGACAAAAAGATATGCACCGCCAATCAGTGTATAATCGCCTGCTTCTAACAAACAACACCTCAAGAAATGAAAAAATCGAAGCCAGTTACTCGAACTGTTCACCCTGGATCAAGGATACTGCTCTCGGGGACCGTGGTTCAATAGAACACTTGAATGGCTTCGGGTGACTGCAAGGTTTAAGTTATCGGAACAGG
>QFEU01017201.1:0-21536 GCA_003316345.1 Tricholoma terreum
CAACGAGCTGAATCCGAATCTGACATTATTTTGCCCAAAATTTTAGTCGTTCCTGAGATAAACACTTGGTTGACTTTGCTTGTCCACGACTGTACCATTGTTTCCAGTCATTACCCTGCTTGGACCAATTTACCTCCCAGGAGTCTCGAAGAGCTGATGAGCAGAGGTCCCAGGTTGTGGGTGGGTGGGTGGGTGAAAAGAAAGACTAGAGAGAATGTAGCAAATTTGACACAAAGAGAACAAGTGGAGAGGGGAGCAAGATTGATTCTGCATGCGTTGATGAGAGAAAGAGAAAAGAGAATGAATGTCACATGATCACGACATGTTCGTTATTCTACTGTGCAAAACATCAGTACACTACATTCATTCCTCATTCGTCTACCTCCACTTTTGCTACTAGTCGAAATACTATATTGCTTGTGACATGCTAGAGTATGAGACAATACAAATCTAAACTAAGTGACATGCTAGAGTATGAGACAATACAAATCTAAACTAAGTGACATACTAATAGTTATGGGAGCAGAGCGACTAAGATGGAATCTGCAAAACGGAATCACTGCATCTGGAAACCCCGTCTTCTTGGATTCCAAATCATTGACCGGGGGTGAGCTGAGAAATGACTATGGATATCCCAAATGAGAAGCAAGCCTAAGGCACGTCATAGTCATGACGAAGACTCACCTGTGGACGTATGTCAAGCCTTAGGGAGGCTTCCTGCCTGCTGTCCCTGAATTCGCATGTTAAGGGGGAGCATCTCAATGTGAATCGTGCCCAGATAGTCCAGGCAACGCCAGTACTCCAAGAAAGCTTGTGAGCGCCATTGCCCAAATTTCTTCACCATGTCCGGAGGCACCCCTGATACAAGATAGAAAGTTGTCCCACGATGCGAAAACAATGTCCTGTTATTCGGGGGTAGCCCTTCTTGGTCGCTCGAAGAATTTGATTGATGCGTTGGATGAACTTCGCTCTAGTGAGTGTTACCAGGTTGTTTTGCATATCATGGTAAGCCGAAATTGGGTGGTTAATCTCGAGCCTGTTCTTAATGAAATGCTTATGGGTTGCGTGGATAGGATCCAGAGGAGCCTCCTGGCAAGGAATCCAAACATCGTCACCTCTGGCTTTCTGAGTTTTCAACCATGGCAGGTGGAGATTACAAGCACCATTTTTTGCTGTGGACTCCCGGATGTGTGCGAAGGTGGCATGGCAGTGAGGGTTGAATCTTCTGAGATTCTGGGTGGGAGGTAGTATCTCGCCAATGCACAGTTGAGAGAAAAAGGACAGGCAGCAGATTGTGCGAACACAGTTATCCAGCCCAGATGATCTATCCAGCCAGCTGTTGAGGTCGTCTAGCATCGCTATCATTACCGGAGCCCTCTTGCTGTAAAAGGATGACACCAGCCTCATTTCCTCCACTCCTTTCAGGATCTGATGCAAACATTCCCCCCCTGCCACGCTAATCCTTGCCTCTGGTGTTCCTTCTTTATTGCCAAGATCTTCGCACCAACAGTTCTCCCAGCTAGTCAACCTGCGTATGATGATGCCCACGCCATGAGAATATCCTCCCTGGCTGGGAGTGCGTTGTTGCTCTGGATACCCAGTCCCTCACAGAAAGTCAGAAACTCACATAGTCTACTTGTATCCTTCGCCTGGGTTGTCTTGTTTATGGCTGCTTCTTGGACCTCGCTGATCTTTTCCAGCAAGTTGGTGGGTAGCATGAGGTTCTGCCATGGCAAATGTACATGTGCCGTTGGGAATTGCCGAGCATATGGTTGAGGGTGTGTAGTATTGTGGGACAGCCTCCCACCGTGGATTTGGGCTAGCTGGAATAGATTGTTGGTGTGTCTGTTGGAGTGAGCAGTGTGCTGGGTCTGTCTAATGGGAGGCATCATGAGTGGTAGTTGCAAAAGAAATGGATGTGACCATTGTCGATCGCAGTCACACGTTCAACATCCAGTCAACTTCACTGTATTATTGATATGCATGAGTCATGGTAGTCTACAGCGTTATGCACCAATCCTCTCAAACGAAATGGTATCTTCGGTGGAAAAGCATATAGTAGAGAGTTCACAGGAAAAATGCCCCTTGAGGGCCCATCCGCGGGATTTTCCAGTATGGCAATCCATGTCATTGAAAACCACAGCCCATGCTCCTGGATGAGCTTCACAATCTCTCGTAAGACTGTGTTTTGCTAAGTGCCCTGTGATCTCCCTGCCTTCAATGCACCTATGACACATTTGTTGTCTGAGCGTATGATTACGTGGCTTCCTGTGAAATTCCCCGCTATCAGGGTCCGGACTGCCAGCTCCACTGCCACCATTTCAGCCCAACCAATCTCGCGTCCTTCTGATTTCCAGCCCTTCTTGAATTGCCACACGAGCCACTTCCCGTCGAGTATCAGTCTGATCCTCCATCCAGATGACGCATCAACATATAATTTGGAGTCTATAGGTTCTGGCGGCTGGATGATCTTCATACCAACGAATTCTTCCTGAAGTCGGAATCTCCACCAAGCCATGTCCTCTGAGGTCACTGCTGCAAGTTTGTGCTTTACCTCACTTACTCTGTCAGCTTTGAAACCACCCCGGAATTTGTACAGAGAGACCAAACACGACCGTCCTTCTGGTACTACGAGACAGACATGGTTCAGGGTGCCGATCACCCTCTCGGTTTCTTTCACTGTGTGAGGTGAGCCACGCATCCAGGTCGAGATCCGCTCCAAGTACTTGGTCTTCTTCTTCTCTGGGAGTTCCACTGTTTTCACAGATAGATCCCACCAAAAGCCAATGTACATGAACGCCATTGAAAAGTCGACGAATTTAAGTGGTGCCCATGGCCATCCTAGTTCTTCCATGATGTTCCATACAAGTGTTGCAGAGTATGTGAATTCGTATGAACCATCAGACCGGCGGCATGAAGGGTAATGCAGGAAGATGAAGTCGTCCACCCATTTGATAACCGCCTCGATGCCTCGGCTCAAGAGTATCTTGACCATGGCATCTGCGACTCTGCCAAATATTGCTGGGGAAGGAGATGCACCAAAATTCAAAACATTGTCGAGGTGGATTAATCCTTTGATCATTATCGCTAGGAAAGCGTGCATGGATGGGTGAAGCGGAATGTTTCGAAATGCAGAGTCAACATCGAATACTGCTGCTTGCGTTCCCTCGGGTGCGTCAGCCACCAGCAGGAAGCACTCTGAGAATGATCCCCAAGCGCATTGGAACTTTTTTGAGTCTATGATTGTGTTAATAGAAGTTTTTGTAGGGTTGATAATATAATTTTGTGCTGTGTTGCGAGGTAAAGTTTCGAGGTCAATGCAATTCTTATTCTTAGGATATGAGTGGTTTACAATAATGCGGCGTTTGCTGTCGCCTTAATCAATAACTGCCAGAGGGGCAGTGCGAAAGTGTCCAATCAATGAGAAAAGTTCATCTGGGTCGTAACCATGTGATAGTCTACCAAGTGCGATTTCTTCGGTGTATTTCTTAACCACAAACTCCTCATCTTCTTGCAATGTGTAATGATTCTGGGGAATGGACGTACAGAAGAGTGAAAAATCTTCTAAACCACAGAGAAAGCCTTGCTGGAGGCCCACCGGAATGTCACTGAATTCATCTAGGATGCCTGCATTCCGTAGAGTGATTTCCCAAGCCTCGGCTTTGAACTTGGTTACGATTGGGAATAAGTTGTCAGGCTGTGCATCTTGCGGATCCATGGGAGAGATCTCCACAGAGAGAACAGGAGTGGCTGTATGTGCAGGTGGGACCTCGTCAACAACCTGAGGAGCCAACATTGAACGCGATGCACACAACCTTGTTTCCAAGGACTCTGTTGACCCACTTTCCCTGATCGTTGGCGATGAGTTGCTTTGCGTTTCCTTGGTGATCTCTGTGTGAGTGTGGTTCCCCACAGAGGTAGCATCTGAATGGCAGTTGTGCTTGGTACGGTCGAAAGGAAGGTGGAAAGTTTGCAGACTGAAATCCCCTGCAACTGGGGTTGGGTGCACCCCAGCTTGGCAAGCCGCATTCTCAACCTCAAGTTCCTGAGAAGTTGTTCCCACTGAAGCTGTTCCTGCCAAAGTTGTTTGATCCAAAGTTGTTTGATCTGAAGTTTGAAAAGAAGGATGCACCCAGAACTGGTTGCTGTAACTGTTCCAGCACTGTCGGCAGCAAATTCTTCATTTTGTACTTGTAGAACAGCGGCTCATCAAAGATTAGTCCAAAAGAGTCGTCCCTCCTCCCAATCCATGAAGTGTAGGACTCAATGATGTACTCCCTGTATGCTGGCCAGTCCTGCGTGTAATTGGGCCTAGCTGCAATGACGCTGAAAAATTCACGGAACATGTTCGTGCAGGCCAAGGCTCGAGGTGCGCGTGGCTCAACATCATCACCCAGGATAAGATGCTTCTGCATGCCATGGGTGAAGTTCTCCCGGGTCTCTGTGAAATCATCCGTCAACAGGTAATGATCCTTTGCCGCTGTCATGGTCTTCTGCTTCAATCTGATTTCGCCCCTGTCATTCATTCCAATCTCAGTATCAAAGGCATCAGTGGACCATGTTGCATTTGAACAGGCCTTGTGAGTGCATAGCAACAACGGGATGTAATTCTTGAAACTGCCTTTCAGTTCCTTAATCACCACGACTGGAAGCTCGCTCATGGCATTTGTCATGACTTTGGAGAAATATTTCATCATTGGGTGTGATGCCCGTTCGTCGGTTACCGCTGTCGCTAGGGTACCAGTATGTGGCCCCAGATGTGCTGATGTAGTGTAGTCGCGACCATGCATATCCGCCTGTTGGCCCCTTGGTTGGTGCCAAGGATACTGTGAGGAAGTCGCCGTATTGGCTGGACTGGGCGTACACTGAAAGTAGGGTTGGCCAGCTGGCAGAGGGGCCTGAGAACCTGACTATATGCATGTTAGTAACAACGCAGAGGATGTTCCGGATATATTACGAACACCATGGACGTGGGTATCTGCTGGCCCGGGCCTGTATGCCCCAGTCCAACCCTGCAGGTTACTGGTACTGCGTATCCATGACTATATGTGTGTCAATATACATAATGCATGATGTAGTTACAATGACGAACATGAGTGCGCATTCGTGAGGCTGTCTGCTGGCCCATCACATCTGTATGAGCATGTGCTTGCATGGCTGTCTGTGGGCCAGTGGTATTTGTATGTGCATGCGCTTGTGAGGCTGTCTGCTGGCCAAACTGTATGCACGCCACTGTGGCAGCATGTGCACTGCACTCCTCCAGTTGCTCTGTCTGTGTGTACTCCGAGAACAACCTTCTGCCTATGCTTGAGCCTCGCGTGCTCCTTCTCTGTGAACCTGGTGTACGGACCTCGAAAGACATCCCTCCTACAATTGCTAGCGCATAGACTGGTGCTGCAAATCCTTCAGGGATTGGGATCAGGCCCTCCGTGGCCGCCCATGCCACATTCGCATCGCTCGTGTGATATCCGCGTGACTGAGAGTTTGTTGGCGAGAGCATATGAGTAACGTTGTCATTATTCCTCCAGGTCTGGAGAAGGGGATTCAAAGAAAGTGGAGTCGACATTTGTGCCCTTGAACACGTTGGCGTGGTTCTCATCGGTGAGGCTAGGTCGTGATGGTCCTCTAGTGCCCCTTCCTGTGGGATGGGTACATCGCTCTGAGGCTCGACAAAGTGTGTGGGGGAGAAATCTGCCGCAGATGCATGTTGCGTGGGATTGCGCCCTCTGTGTGGGGTGCCTGGCACAGCGCTCGTCGCCGATCTCTTCCTGCCTGTTGGAGCATCGTTACGAACCTCTGGATTCACCTGGGGTGTACTGATGTCCCGAAAGCCATCGGCATTCCTAGACGAACCCGTTGGCTCGCCAACATGACTTGATGGTCCTGCTGTTTCCTCCACTACTGGTGGAAGCACCTGGTATGAATAGCCCACCGCATGTCTTCCACCAGGGGGTGTGTCGACCAGAATGATAGCCGGTGTGGTTGCCTGCATAGGTCTTGCCTGGGAGGCCACACGTGATGACCATCGTACCTCCAATCGTTCAATCGCCTGCAGAGCCATGACCCGCCGGTCAGCTCCTGCGCTTGGGCGACTCTCTTCCTCTGCTACAAAGCGTCCGTGAGCGATCCTGACCCGTATCCACTGTCGGATCCATCAGCTGCAGTCCTGGGCCATGTTGAACACCTAGCCCCCCTTGTTCTCTGTCCTCTCGTGTTATCTGGCATGTGTGTAAAGGAGTGCAGGTTCTGAGTGAATAGAAAGACTGAAAAGAAAGACTAGAGAGAATGAAATTGAAAAGAAAGACTAGAGAGAACGTAGCAAATTTGATGCGAAGAGAACAAGTGGAGAGGGGAGCAAGATTGATTCTGCGTGCGTTGATGAGAGAAAGAGAAAAGAGAACGAATGTCACATGATCACGACGCGTTCGTTATTCTACTGTGCAAAACATCAGTACACTACATTCGTTCCTCATTCGTCTACCTCCACAATTTCTTCTCGGCTAACGCCGAGTACTATACAGCTGTCTGTTGGGCAAAATTTCGCCATGTCACATATCCCAGGCCAGTCCGTCAAATTCAACTGTCCACCACAGGTGTCACAGGTCAAAAGCAAAGGCAAATTGATTGAAATGGGACAGTATCCTCATCCCTCATCTTGGCCCTCGAATCAAACACCGTCAGTC
The DNA here is from genome assembly GCA_003316345.1 of Tricholoma terreum. Classification (NCBI taxonomy): domain Eukaryota; kingdom Fungi; phylum Basidiomycota; class Agaricomycetes; order Agaricales; family Tricholomataceae; genus Tricholoma; species Tricholoma terreum. The sequence continues at coordinate 6,684 of QFEU01017201.1, forward strand.
CCGTTTCGGCTCCAAACGACATCATTTTCGACATCCTCCTTGCCGACGACAATTTGGTCAACCAAAAGCTCGACGTCAAGATCTTGGAGAAGTATGGGCATACCATCGAGATCGCGTAGAATGGTAGCTTAGCGGTTGACAAATTCAAGGGCAGGGTCCAGCCGAATAAACCCAAAGGTTTGATGTCATCTTGGTACGTTCATACGTTTTGTTTGCTTTCCTCATCTTACCGTCGGGCCTTCTAGATGGATGCCCCAACGCTGTTTATGGGAGGGATGGAGGCCACGGAGCTCATTAGGGCATATGAGATGCATCACGGGCTTCCCCCAACCCCGACTCGGATTATCGCCTTGACAGCCCACGCTGGTATGTGCTTTCCTCTCTCTCGATGCCGGATTATTGGCTTATCATCCCGTACTACAGTGATTGGAGACCAGGAGCGGTGTTTACAGGCTGGCATGGTATGTGATGACTCTGCTAGCCGATAATATTTGCTGATCAATGATCCCGATCTAGGATGATCACATCACGAGTGTAAGCTGAATCCCTTGACTTCTCACGTCTGTTAAATGACTCTACCTCTAGAACCCTATTTATCTTACCGCTTCACTCTGGTGGCATGGTGAAAAGGACAGAGAGATAGGAGAGGGGTCCTCTATTAGGGCCTTAAATTGGAAACCGACGTGATATCTGATTTTCGCGTTCCGCCACCCCCTTGGTTTCTACCATCATGTACCATTGTTCCCGGCACGGTCACCAGTGCAAGCACCGCGTGGTTTAATTGAGATCATGATCAATGGTACAGGTCAATCGTCAGCATGTGATTGAAGATGCCCAAAGGGCGATTTCGCAATAAGGACAACGAAGTTGAGTTGTGGCAAGCTAGTGATGTGCCAGAGTCACCCCTGAACGAGTCGAACCTGACGAAATGAACGAGGCTTTGGAAGCAAAGACATACCTCAGGATCTTCCCAAGACGGAAATCATTGTGTTCAGAAGAACATCAAGAAGTAAGGCAAGCGACGCCACATGCCATCACCTTAGGCGATATGAGATAGCGCCAGGCAGATGTCACGGTCTAAAGACATAAGCAGTTGGAAAAAGCACCGACTACTGAAGACAGAAAGTCTCTGAAAGACCCCAAACCTCGGCACCTTTCTGAATGCAGCGAGGACCCTGTGGGAACAAGCGGTTATCGGTGTATAAAAGTTGAGGGACTTCCGATTGGGTCTGGTCATTGACTCCATTGCAACGTAGTGTGAGTGATTCCCCACCTTTTCAGTTGTTCAAATCCTCAGGATAGTTGGGTTGCCATCATAGAACCATATCCTCGATCACCCTATGTCCCAGAATCTGGATGTTGTTGTAGCTCAGTATGGTCATGCACAACTCCCCGGAGCGAAACATTGGGCGATCGTGGTCATTACGAACCAGGCAAAATTAAAGGGTATAGCGTTCCAGGTGACGGGTTCGACTAATACTTATGAGGTCAAACAACCTGAAGAGGTCGATCTTTTGTGCTCGAAGACCTATATGGGAAACATCAAAGTAGGGACAGTGCACAGAAATTGCGCGTTTGGGGCGGAGAGCACTTCACTACGTACTATCATTCAGCATACCCCAGTGGTGAGGGGCAACCTCGATTGGAACTGCCAGAACTGGGTCATATCTGCCCTGAAGCGTTTGAAAGATGTTCAGCACAGCATCTTAGAGGTATCGGTAAGGGGGCTCCAGGATCAATTTGTTCAGGTACAGGAGGACATGTGATAATGGCTCGTACATACTTTTACTACGGTTTGATAGAGGGATTATGTATGAACACAACAAGCTTCCACAAAGAGTGTGTTGGTCAACTCTCATTGCTAGTGAGACGTGTCGCTACCTTAAAATGGAGATCCGTGCAGCCTGCACATCTCGTTGTGGAGCCGCAAATCATTGTCATAGGGCTGGAGGAACAAACGAACAAATTCAGGCCAACCTTCGTCATACTGCCCCATCCACATGGTCTTCAGATACTCCCACTGTTCCGGCATCCATCCAGCCATCTCCCAATCGAGGATCGCGACAATGTCGTTGCGATCGTTCACCAAAATATTGCGAGCCACGATATCTGAATGAGTGAATACGACCCGACGAAAGGGAGTTTTCAACACATCGTTCTTTACAACTTCCAACTCAGCTCGGCCTTCGTCTGTCGACTCCATGAAGGCGAGCCTAGCTACAAGGAATTGATTAAATTCTTGATCTGAGGTAAACGGACCACATGGTCTGTTTGATAGCAGCGCGTCCGAGAGAGGCTGCCTGTCGTACGTGCCAATCCACCCCACAATGTCCGTTGTTTGACGTAGGGATCGTAGTTCATCCAGATGCTGCTTTATCTGGTTAGCAACATGTAACCTGTCCGCGGACCCCAGCCTTGGCCAAACGGTGTGAAGGCTTTGTCCTTCGACCCACTCCATCACCATCGTCGCACAACCGTCCTCGTTTGTCCAGACATCCAACACTCTAGGAATAGGAATTGATGTATGATGATGGATGAATTGCATCGTTTTAGCCTCGTGGGAACATGCCTTCGAGCAAAATTTGACAGCCTCGGTTTTGGTGAGGCGATAAACGCGAGGGCTTCCTGTATGTCCATAGATGCGACGACTCCAGTTCATGACCAGTTCCTCGAGATTGTTGATCACGTATCTTCGAAAGGGCATATCGGCTGCACATCGCAGAGCTGAGAGTTTGTCAGGTTCATAGCAATCCTTAAATGTAAGGGACATGGGTTCACCAAGTGTCTGAATTGTTTTGTATGCTTGCCTGGATAGAATGCCATGAGAAGGTCGACATGATCCTTTCTGGATAGAGGACTTACATAGTAAGCACTCGCCCCTGGAAAACAAGGACGACGAGAAATGTAGCGGCTGTGGTCAGGACCAAGGGTTGGCGCGAAACAGCTCTGAGGAGACTAAGGAGAGAGATGAACATCTTAATAGTAAAGATTCCCACACTCGATAACAGGCACATGTGCCTGCATCACAACGAATCCAGATTTCATACAGTCGACCCCTCGGTGGAAACATGGGACTCACCAGGTGCGAGTGATATATTTCCCAGATAAGCATTGTTCACTGCCGGCCATCGTTCTGAACCTGAGGCATCGCCTGCTGTCGTTTGGGAACCAGAACACCACCGTTCGAAGTTGTGGGTGGGTCCCAGTCCTCCCCAGCGTCCGACTGCTTCTTCTTGGCCTTCTCTCGCCTCACCCTGTCATCAAGTCAACCCGGACAGAGAGGTTTGAGTCTCGACAATTTACCTTTCACTCGCGAAGTTTCATTTGATGAGTCTTATTTGTCCTCCAAAACTCATTCTTGCTCTCGTTCTCTTTCTGTCTCGACACCCTTTCGTTCGACAAGCATTCCGAAAACCACCAAGTCTGCTGCACAACAAGGTAGCAATGGTTATTAAGTCTCTATCTACCAAATTCTGATTCCTTACACTCCATTTCTTTCTTTTCTACTGAATTTTGTTCCGAAAATCAACGCGACGTCATCCTCCGACCATCCTCAAGCGAGAATTCGTGCCGTCAGGACTATCCATTCAACACAGCCGTTTTCCGCCCCAACATGCTTCACCAGCTGACCCAATAAACAGTGGTGGGCCAGAGTGCGCTATTGCTAACGGGTTTGGATCATTGGTGGGCCGCAACTCCCGCCGACGAGCATCTGACATGATGCATCTGCATCACGACCAAATGTCACATTCGTGACTCGGATGACGCGGCTCAGTCTCTCCACTGCAGTGTTCGATAACTTGGTGCATCCAGCTCCCCAAGTCTCTTTTGACTTGTTTCAGGCCGTTTCCAATGAGGTGGCACGGTTTTCTTCAATAAAGGCGAGTCATTGGACTCTCCTGGCTTCTGGAGTGAGCGAGACGACGTATAACGCGTCGTCTCCATTCTAACGTTCGTTTTCGGCCGCATATAGGTTCTGGGTTCGTTTTCACAATTATCCGCCCCTTCGAGACTCCAACTCAATCAATGGACGATGGATAGAAGGGTCGGAAAGGGTGGGGGTGATGGATGCCCCCGAGGAGGAATGGCGTGCGTTTTCGAACGCACATGGCGCTGGGGATCAGGTAAGTACCCCATTTGAATTGTTCTTGACGGTGCTACACGCGCCGTCTGTGAACTGCTGATGTTTTTTATCATGACACATCATCCACGCATCTCAGCCACTCCTACTCGCCTGTACAGACGTGCCAACACGTCCGTTTCGTCCTACGGCATCCACTATTACTCCATCACACAACTCCGAGAACCTCCACCTGGCTCGAGGTATACACGTCATGTTGACGTGGAACTCACCCAGGTGGTGGTCAACGATGCCCTGCGTCGTTCTCCTCGTGGTTGATGATCCACCCTTGGGATTTTTGGCCATTCTCGCTCGTAACGGTGGTGTTTACACCATATCCGCCTCGTCTGCTGCCCAGGCTCGGGTTTCCTTCGACGATATACATTCTTTGATCCGCGTGTCGTTCTACCGTCAACACAACATCGTTCGCACGATGTTCCAACTCCTGAGGCCAGGGCAAACGATGACAAAGAGGATCCAGAGCCGCTACCGAGGGTACAGATCGATTCGATGCTTTCGATGGGCCGTGACATTTCCACTGCACGTCCCGGCGCTTTTTCTTCACCGGTGAACAGGAGACTGGGACGCGAGGGACAAAGGGACAAGAACAGCGATGATGACGGACGATGGACGACCACCGCCACAGCATCGCTGACCGCAGGTGCTGGCAGCCGACGACGAGGAACAACGGGATTATGAGGACGAGACAGGTTTTGACCAATGTCGAATGGAAGATGGGGATGCGGGGACAAAGGGACGGGAAAACAACATATGACGAACAACCACCGGCAATACCACCGGCAGCTGCCGTTGCGGGCGACCACTTGGAGGGTGTAAATGGGGAGCAACAGGCAGGGACAACAACGTCTCTTGGACGGTTTCTTTTCTTCCTTTTTCTCTTTTCATTTGATATTTTTTCATCTGTCCCGGAGCCTTTTCCACTGTACCGTAGACGACCTGCTGGTCACTGCCCCAAAAAAATACTTTTGACCCTCCCTGGGAGGAACGTTAGTTGTATAATGGACGCTCTTGACCACTGGCTTACGCCGAATGGATATAGTTGGGTTGCCTCCCCATTGATCGTTCTCAACACTTAGGCTCCGTGAAATCCAGAGGCAATACTGCCCTTGGATCCAGTTTGGCACTAAATTGACGCAGCAGCTCCCCACGAAGTTGGTTGACTAATCGCCCCTCTCCCTCTTATGACGAGTATCATGCTCTCAGGCTATTAGGCTGCCGTCGTAACGTGGAAGGTAGGAGAGGTAGATTTATTCTGGGAAGGTCCCCATACCAAACCATCGATGTCGATTCTACGACATCACCCAAGGTAAACCAAGTCTAGCGCGTACCATTGGCAAACAGACGATGTATCCTGATCACATGCCCTTTGGGACAGCGTTGTCATGACTGCAGTCAGACTGAGTCATGCGATGACTCAAGTCATGGTGACTTTTTCAGTCAGACTAGTCAGGGAATTTCGTGGGAATGCACCGAATACGCGCGCAGGCCTCCTAACTTCCGTCCAGAATGCTCGCACTTTGTCGAAGCTCCCCGCATGCCCCCGGATCAGTTTATCCTCTCTTGTCTTTATGGTAGTTTATGACATGTAGGAGGTACCACAACTTTAGTATCATTCGTAATAATAGTGATTCGGTCCGATCTGCCGAATCACTATTTTCGATTTGAATCACTATTTTAGCAATTTATTGCAAAGTTGATTGTCCAACGGCTCGAGATTGGGAGTTTATGAGTTGTAGGTACGTGTCTATGCATACTATTCCATTTTTAGTCAATTCATGCTCGGTCCACATCACCCATACTGTAGCATGAAAAGCCATAGGCCTGTAGGGCCACTTTTTTCGTCTTCCTGCCCTTCTCACCATGATGGTTGGCAAGCATGTCTACAAAATTCTTGAAAAGACCACAGAAAAGAGCCTGATGTCCTACAAGATTGATTGGCTGCGTGAGTGATCGTTGACTGGCTGTCCATGACAAATTTTGATGGTCATGGTGGTGCATTGTAGGAATGCCACCCGACGTGGCAGAAAATGCTTTCTTCAGTCTCTCGAATGTCCGAAACTGGATCAACATGGAGCAGTACGAGAATTATTTGCGTGCCATGATTGGGAAGTCAACTGCAGAAGGGTGAGTTCCAAATGAACAACTTTTCCGATTGTATACCCATTTTTTCTCTCATTTAGGAGTATCACGGCAGCTGTGAATTCACAGGTGAGATCTCATGCTTTGTAGCATTCTTCGGATGAGATGCTTACCATTTCTGGCATATCACTAGTCACCTGCTGCTCCGCATGATAGCAAATCGGACATTATTGTGATTTCAGACAGCGAATCCGAACCAGTCCACCAGGCAGTCCATTCGAGAAAGCGCATAGCAAAATTGGAAGTTCCGGACAGCCGGCCAGTGAAACGACGCACTTCACGTCCTGAGATCGTTGAAATTCTTGACTCCAGTGAGGATGAGCAGCCAAGCATCAACCTGAAAACAGAGCCCCATGACCCCCATTCATCTCGTTCTGATCAGGGCCAGCCAGCAAAACGAAACACTTCACATCCCGAGATCATTGAAATTCTTGACTCCAGTGACGATGAGCAGCCAAGCAATGTCAACTTGAAAAGAGAGTCCCGTGATCCCCATTTGTCCCAGAGCCAACCAGTCACTCCCGAAGTTGCCCAGTCTGGCCTGTTTGTCATAATGAGGAAGACAAAGGTCAATGCAGTTGAGCATCTTGCAGCCATTCCCAGTCACTGGCCTGTTCCCAAAGTCGATACCGCCTATGTTCTTGATTTCAGTGATGATGTGAGGCTGTTAAGAAATGCAGAAACCTCGAAGAGGAAGCTGAGAGGTCTCAACGCATTCTTGAAAGCCGAAGTATGTGATTATGTGCAGTCTTGATTGTGGCCACTGATGACTCATTATTGCAGGATCAGGATTCTTGGGGGAGTGGGTCGAACGGCAGTACAACTCGAGATGTAAAGCTGAAATTTCTGGATGATCTCCCTGCTCACCATTCCGTGCATGAATGCAAAGGTGCTCGTCAATGTGAATTGTTTGATGAAAAGCTTCTTGAAGGTTACGAATGTGAGGAAGCCAATAATATGTCCAAGACAAAGGAGATTTTTCAAGCAGAACAAGCTCGAAATGAGGCAGATGGTGAAACGGCGCTGGCTGCAACAGAGACGTAGGGTGTCAATCAATATTTTTATACTTCAATTATTTATTTTTTGCCCAGATTTTATCACTTGATCAAGATGATGAACTGCAAGTTAGACGCTTGCCTAGGTACTGCTGTGTTAAAACCACTGAAAAATGTGCGTGACACTTTTCCCTTGTATTCGAGCTGATGTATTGATGCAACTGTTTCCGTTAGCCTCCCTCTGCTGATGGAAAAGACCATTTTGTTGGTTGTAGCAAGTGGCACAAGGCTGAGAAGTGGAAGCACATCTATGCACCGATTCCTTCTTTCGTCAATGAGGACATTCTATTTCAATTCATGAACAATCAGGTGGTCAACTCTTCAGATCTTGATAAGTATGAAGGACCCTGTTCTATGTTCCTACACCCTCGACATGGAAAACAAAAGTACTGTAGTCAGTAATTCAAGCTTTGCTTCTATCAATACCAAGGATATTTGTATTGACCTAAAACAATTGGACAGAACACACTCATTTTCGGCATGGACATTCAGTTTTTGGTAAAATAATACCTTATAAGTGTCCTGCTAAGAAGATCGTCTACACATCAAAAGATCCAAACAATCCTAAAGTTGTTGTAATATTTTGAGATTGACATTCACACCCACCTTGGCCAGAGGAAAAGCCTACACAACAGGCAAATGAGGACCTCAGTCGATGCCTGAAAGTCTTTGGAATTTTAGGTGCGACAGCTGGGAGACTTGATGATAGTGTGTACCAAGATGTTGCTGTGCTTAGTCGATTTACAGTCAGATGTATAGCACCAAGTACACTTGCAATTATTGGGTCTTCCCTGAGTGCAAAACATGATGCCTTCCGAAACCGACAGCTTCTTCAGAAGAAAATATGGGAGAAAAAGGATGAGAAGGTGCCTGCAGGCTATAGCTGGCAAGGTGTGTGATACGTTCACTCTGAAACACTACGCTCTCAGATGGAACCAATGTTGATAGGAATTGTCAATCGATACGAACAAGATCAGAAGCTACCTTTGGACCAGTGATATCTATGGCATCTTCACATGGAGGGAAATATCAAGCTTGTGATTACAATGAATTCAACACTTGCTGCGTTATTTCACACTGCTCTTTACCTTGTTGGTGACTATACATTCAAACGAGTCTACGGTGACTTAGACGAGTGTGAATTTGTTGTTTGGAACTGTGCAACCAATGAACGTAAGTCATTACACATTTAAGTTGATGGGTACTGTTGAATCGTAAACTGCTGTTGAAGGTGTCACGGTTGCACGGCTTTACTGCAATTCTGCAACACGAGAAGCATTTAGCTATGCATTTGAAGCACTGTTTACCTCCATTGAAAAGGCTACAGGCCAGAAGGTCAAGTTTAAAGTATTTGACAAATCTGGAAACATGCTAGCTATCATTCTTGATATGGAGGCAGCTCCGATACAAGGCTTAGGTGATGCCATTGTCCATCTTTCGGATGAATGACCCAGCCAAGAGCGGAATCAATGAGGTGGATCCTGAGGTACTAGTCCAGTTTATAGTGAAACTGTGTGCAGTTCATTTCGACAGGCAAGTAGTGCTACTCATTACTGGATGATTCAGTACTAAGAAGTTATTGTACAGGGGCACTGATCACCTTGTTGAAGTGGTCGGTGTTGAAACAGTCCAGTATCTCAATAAGTTTCGTGCGCTCACAGCATCAAGTGACATTGCTGCATGGCATAACTTCTGTAAGAAGCATCCAAGTGAAAAGCTGAAAAGTATGTTCCAAGTGGTCATGTACTCTGACTTGTAAGGACTGATTTGAACTAGACTGGTACGCACACAAGATCAGATATCCCTGGTTACTACCAGGTTTCAACAAGTCCCTGTCGCACATTCCTACTGATTTTTGGGACCAAACACCGAATCCTACCAATCTCGTTGAAACTGCTCATGCTGGCACCAACCGAAGCACTCAAATCAATCTCCTGCCACTTGAAGCAATCGAAAAGTTAGTTCTAGCCCACGTCAATGCAAACTTTATTATATATGAGTTGTATCCTTATCTAGGGCACAGAGTCTTGATGTATCTGTGGCCGCATCTATTACTGCAGCTAGCGAAGCATGCATTCTTCGTAACACTCACAACAGTGAAATTGCAAGAATGTCCCGAACAGTTGGCCGCCGAGCCCATAATGCACAATGACACACCACGCACAACTTCATTGACAGAAACCTCGATAAAATCCGAGAGAGTATTGCAATGGCATCCCAAACACAAAAGGAACTAAAAGCAAAACTTAAAGATTTGACAGAGAAGAAAAAGGAGGCTGGCCGCACACCAAGACACAATCGGACTTCAACTGAAATGTTTTTGAATGTCGTGATACCACCCATTCATGGCTTGACTTCTATTCACAGAGTAGACTCAGGTAAGAACCCAGGAATCCATGATTGATAGCATATTCAGCTTTGTACCTTACAGCTCACGAAAAAGAGGCCACGGATGCCAAGTTTAGGAGCGACGATGAAGTCTCAATGTTGGCAGATGTTGCTCTTACCTCCTGGGATGCCGATGACACAATTCGAGCACCTAGTGCAGCATACATTCAATCAGCTTTGGAACATGATACACAATATACAGATCTCGCACCTCTTCCCTTCTCAGTCCCTGCTAATGCTCCACCTCGGCCGATAACCCTACATCTGCAAGTCCAGCACCCAGTAACTTTTGCTGCCCACGAGATAGACACCATGTATGGGAGCAACAACGAATCCTCGGTGTTGGCCAATGTTGGTCCCAAGGCCTGGCCACAGGTCAATTCTATCATCGATCATGCAATTGGAGTGCCTGGTGAGGTGTATCATTGACAACATCCAGACCTTGCACCTTTTCCCTTCTTCCTTTCTGATGCTCCTGCTGGACAAGATTGGGCTTTGGATACAGCAGTCATCCCATCACAGCACCCTGGACTCGCATTCCCTCCTGTGGATCTTGATCTTCTGAATGCTCAATTAGATGAGATGTACCCACCTACATAGAGATACCATTATTGTTAGCGTACTCGGATACCACATCTTTGCTCCTGGGTTGAACTTGCAGTAACAAATACACATTTTACTGAAAAAAGTTGTACAAGGTGGGTTCACTTGATTCAACGCGAGACATCGTACGTTACTACGTGGGTGTTGTTGGGCTCATTTGACAACATGACTAAACAATGCTGCACTTGTCACGGTGATTGGGAAACTAGCTGTAGGTCTTCATAGACTCGCAACAATAGTTATTCAACTTAGAAATAGTGATTCAATCCCCCCAATTTTCCTAACATTGGCAACAATAGTGATTCGGCAGGTCGGACCGAATCACTATTACTACGAATGATACTAAAGTTAGTAGTACTCGACATGTAGCTTCAATCTGATTGCCGAGGTTCAAAATAAGTGGAGAACGATACACCGAGTTGTAAAATACAAAACATCAAGCCATCATGCTCGACACTGGGACACCTGTATCCACCTCTCCAGCTCCCTCCTGACTGGAGAACAATGCCTCACAGGCTTCCATCTCCTCATCCAAGTGTTTGATACCCCCCTTCCAGAAACAGCTAATGCCAGCCTCAGGCAAAGGTGAATTTCGGTCAGCAGGAAAAATAAAGAGCGACTTCAGTGGAATTGTGGTCTTCACAATGGCATCAGGTTGCTGAGGTGGAAGGTCTGGTAATGCACTTCGAATGGCATGCAGTGGGAGCTGGATTGTGAGAGGCGGAAGCTCGTCATCTTCAGTAGCTATGTCACCATCGATCTCAGCCGCGGCATCTTCGATACGTTGCTCAGAAAGCTGTTCGAAGTCGAGAACATCTTCAAGATCGCCGATATCAAGGTCGCTTATGTCAGTTTCGGGTGGGCAACTGTCATTTGTAGGTGCATTGAAATTCTGATGTCCCTGAGAGTGGACCAAGCCAGCTTCAAGGTGCAACCACTTGATATCCATGCCAACAATGGTAGTTTTGCATACCTTATCGACACCTAGCTTGTTGTGGATGGCTGTATGTATGAGACCCATGTGGCTAAAAGCATGCTCACAGCCTGCGGAATTCGCTATCACGCTGAGGATATGTATAGCTAGTTTTGCAAGGTGGTCGTGGCCATGTTCTTCGTGGGTATTAATGCCCTCCCACACATCGATAGGATCTGCTTCATGAGCCTATGCATCACATCAATGCTGATGTTGCTGATACAAGTAACAAGAGTGCATAACAAGACTCACCTTTTCATTGGCCATTGCCTGCCATTCCTCTAGCCCCATAGATGAAGATCTGAATTCTTCACGCTCATTGTAGTAATCCATAAAGGCAGATTAGAAGCTCACATCAACCGCCACCTTGAAAATGCGAAGGTGAAGGTGCTTCAGCATGTTACATAATCCGATAGGTGTAAGTATTGGGTTTGCTCACGAAAGACACCTCCTGCAAAGAAATGGGTTGAGGACAACTGCAGCAATGAATGGATCCTGATCCACAGTGGCCCAACGCTTCTCGAGGCTCTCTAAAACCTTATTTTGGACCTCAGCATCAACATCAGGATTCGAATAGATATAATAAAGGTTCCCAAGCGTTGTGAGAACATGATTGAGGCAAGTGTTCGACCCCTGCATGATATTTGCTGCAACTGCCAGAGGTTGGAGATGACTACATGTTCTGCCACAGATTTAATACAGATGATGAACATAATCAACTGCATTGTACTTTTTCACCCATTGCCAGAATTGTGGATCCTCCATGATCTCCTGGATCTCACAGGCCTTCTGTTGGACATTGGCTCTTGGCCCAGCGCAGGCAATCAGCTCTTCAGAATACTTCAGCCAACTTGCCTTCATGGGAACTTCAACTTTGAGAAGCCTGCTAAGTGAGAGATAATGTGCTGTCCAGCACGTGATGACTGGCAGGATGAGGGCGAGAATCTTGTTGAATGTTTGTACCTGCTCTCTACGACATATCCCCAAAGCATGGCTGTGGTTGTTCATCCATTTGATCACCTGCAGCACTTTTGGTACACATGTTAGAAATTTGACTTGAAGACCTAGATAATTGCCAACAATCAAATGGATCTGATGCACCCAGCAGATGAGGATGATAAGCCATGGCATTAGTGCAAGCAATAATCTTCGCATCTTCCATGCATCGCCGCCATTGTCTGAACAGGCGGTGATTATATTCAAGCCAAATTTGTCCTGGCTCCACTAAATGTCTTCGGTGACCAATTTCAGTAGACCTTCGCCACTTTTGGCATCTGCAGAAACATCATGCATATACATCAGGTAAGGCTGACGATTGAGGTGAGTGCAAGTGGTGGATAGTTTTATTCCTGCACTCACTTTGGAAGCCACTGATACCATGGAGGCAATGATGGACTGCTTTGCTTTATTTTTCCAACCATCTGTTGTAAACATGGCCAACCTTCCATCAAGTTTTGTTTTCAATTGATCTTTGACTTTTGCAGCTTTCCAATCAAGGATAGGACCAGACAAAGTTCGCCGATCTGGGACAACTCCACCAGGGATCCACTTCTGGATGAACAAGTGCATCTGTGGGTTATGCGCAGAGTCCCATGGGGTGCAGATTGCAATGAGAAGCTTGCAGAAGTCTTCACCAAACTCTGACTGCATGGCTGGGGTCCATGACAGTTTACTTGAAAGGGGAGAGTCTTCGAATGTGCTCGATCTGCGCTTGCGTTTAGGCAGTGGTTCCATGAGCAAGGAAGTGGACAGTAGTAGAGGGCTTGGAAGAGGTGACGGTGTGGCAATAATAGAAGTGCCTGGCCATGCAGTTGAACTAGCCATGGATCCCTGGATTTAGTGTGACCAACTATTTGAATGTGTGAGTCGATGAGGTTGAATGAAGCCCTCTGCTGCAGTTGCATCAGCTTTTGCAGCCTGGGTGCACTATTTTGTTGCCAGGTCAACATATATACATTTACAGAGGTGCAGTACCATGTTCTGTTTCGGTTTTCCTGCCATTGGTGGGCAGTTGGTCCGTGCTGAGCAAATTCCAGTTGCCGGAACACTTGTGTTAATTTTTGGAACATACCTTGTGCATGAATCTCTTCAGGTGTCCAAGGCTGGCCCATAATGCCAGTCATTGAAACCATAACAATGTTGGAATTTCGGATTGATTCTACTTGGTACACTAAGCACTGCTTACACCATGTGTTCATGTTCGAGTTGTTGTTTCTATACAGGGATCCGTCTGTGAAGAAATGCTCCCATGCCCAGTGACCCATGACTGAGGGAAAGGAGGGGAAATGCAGCATGAGAATCCAACATTGACGCAGATATATTCGACATACACGAGTTGTAGGCGAGGACGGGGTAGGTTTCATGTTACAGATCTTGGGCATCTTATCTTATCTGGTTCCGACGACTGAAAATGCTGACTTTGACTAAGTTAGTCAGGTTTGCATGACTGTTTTGACTTGACTGCTCTGACCCGGGGTCAGGCTGACTTGTACAACACTGCAAGTTTGGGATGTGTGCATTCAAGCATGCAACCTATTTGGACCTTGTAGCAGTCATTATCTGATACTTGACTATTCCGGAATCCAGCTGCAATGTCATCCCAATAAGGCAAAGCCGCTGACTTCACCTCATTCCATAACATATTGATATGGGTGCATTGAATCCACCCTAGTTGCCACGCTTTGTTCTGGTCTTGTGACAAAAGGCAGTGAATAACCCAACCATCAGACATAATCAAGATCCCATGCATCTTGACTTGTTCACCCATGCCACATGGCTTTTCTGCACCATCCAACTGGGATTGCAGTGACTGTCCTGCATGGCCCAACACCAGCAACTCTGGTAGCCAATGCCATTGTGGCTCCTCCATTCGGTGGTCCAGGTGTTCTTGTTCCTCCCATTGTCCCTCCTGCTATGGGATTCCAAGTTCCCCACTACACCAGTCCCAGTGCTACCTCACTGAACAATGTAAATTGGAGGATTTGAAGTGGATGCTGAGGGAGTAAACTTCTGTTGTTCATTGAGCAGCTTTGACTCATTTGCCTGTCCCTGTGATTTCCCGATGGAAGCGATAGACTTGGCTTGTACTTGAGAGGCAGTAGTGCATAATTTGAAGATACTGAAAGGGTGTTGATGTAGAGAAGAAAGGCATTGGTGCTGGTGTAGGAGTCGATGAGTGCAATACTTTACACTCCCCCAGGTGTTCCACACGGATTCCACACAGACCACACGGATTCCGCAGATTCCATGCAGATTCCATGCAGATTCCGTGCAGATTCTGACTTACCAGCAAAGGTGCACACGGATTCTGTGTTAGTCCTTGTCATCAAAATCTAGTGTTAACACCAAGAATGGAACCCTCAACCTCACTATAAGAGGTCACATCACACACTAACCACTAGACCACACTGGCAGTGTATATTTGTATTATTAATGCTATTTTATGTTCAATTCCAAAGATACAAAAGAATCACTCATTGAGTGATGCAGCTACAAAAGAACTAAAAAAAGCCCCCTATTACAGCACTACCTGCTAGGTAGGGGAAAAGTGCCGC
>QFEU01017224.1:0-14687 GCA_003316345.1 Tricholoma terreum
TCACTGGCAGCCTCGTTCACTTCGTCTGGCCCAGTCAATCCTGGAGGTAACTGGGCATTGTAAGAAGTGTGTGGGAGCTCAGAAAACTTGTGGGAGTGTTTGTTTGTTTTGCTTCAATTTTCTTCACTCCTTTTCATACACGTATTGATTTCTATTCATTCTCGTAGTCCTTGACTGTGTGGGAGTGTTGAGGATGGCCAGTCTATGGACTTCTCGTAGTTACATCCGAGTCACCTGTTTGTAGTCACATGTGTGACATCCGAATCTTACTTTCGCTTCATCATCCCTGTCCCTGATCTGAGCCTTCAACACATAGGGCATGAGTGACCTCTACTAAAGCTTTTCATGAACTCAGATCATCCTGTGGCTCTCAAGGTACTGCTACTCCGTGGTTTGCTAGACGTAGTGACCCACTGATATACGAACAGCGCAAATAATTTCACCTCCGCGCAAGATCATGCGTGAAACCTTTTGCGTCACCCTCACTCCAGCCCGGTATGCGGGCGCGTCGACGTCAATCAGCTGATGGGAAAACATATTTTCTAAGCTAAACTTCTAATGTCGCGTTGTCTGGAGCCGCATGGGGACCACCCTGGACACCAGAGGCCCTGGGCCCCCTCGATGATCCTGTGGTTCCTTGCTGCAGTGTTGTCATGCAGATGCCATTCTCCTCATCAATCCCATTATTACTTCCACTTTTTCCTGTCGTCAACAATTCTTTCATCTTCTTCCCCATGAGCTCCAACTTGGACATTATCTCCGACTTAATCGTCGGCCCAGCGGTCACGAGGTTTGCGAATACCCTGTTTAACCCAACATCAGGGCACTGGTCTCCCGTTAGTTTTGCAGAGCAACGCACCAATAGGCGTCGGGATTATTCGCCATATCCTGAACTTTATCCCGTATGCCTCGCCAGTTTTTGTCAATTTCTTTCGGAGTCAGCTGCCATTTCGCATTTGGAGGTCGGAAGCGGGCGCGGGGATAGCGGGGGTGACCTAGAGATGCACAGGATATTGTGGTGTACACTGCAGGAGATAATTAGTTGAACATGCGCACCTCCAGGTACCAGCCCCTTATTGGGCCCTTTCAACTCCTGAGCGGGCACCATGTACCAGTCTTCACCAGTCCGCTGAGAAATCCATTGAGACGTTCTGAGCAGGTCTTGTACAGCAAATGAGATTAACCCGTTTGCTCGCGAGTCTCTGGTGTAGGAGTCGTCCGATTCTAGAATTACATTCAAGTTTCCAGAAGTCGTAAGCACGCAAAGTGGGACGTCGATATGTATGTTTGGCGCGCACCAAAAAAGAAATTTGGTGCTAACGAGACCTCGAGCTTGGTGTGATATTTGTCCCAGTATAAGTCATACGATGGCCGTTTATTGCACAACCCCCGGATTGGTATACTGAAGTCTTGAAGTTTAGCGAATGTGTCTGATATCTCTGTCATGTTCCTGAGGTATGCCATGTCCCCGAAAGCAGCAGGAACAAGCTGTTTGCGCCATTTAGGATTTGAATACTTTGGGTCCAATACAGCAAGCGCTAATCCAATCTTCTTATTTGCTTTATGAGGTCAACAGCAGGTCACTGAGCGGGAGAACATGACCGAGAGACTTATTTGCTTACCCATTTCTACTGCCTCGTTGAGTATCGCTAGCTTCTTGCACTCAGGTTTAGTCGTTGTTTTAGCACCACCTACCAGATGATACCCAAGAGAGAAAACTCCTGCGGACAACAAATTCTTCTTATAAGTACCAGGCTCAGAGTTAAGTGGTACGATCCATACCAGGCGCAAACTGGCAAACGACAAGTAAGAGTGGCAACGGGATGTGCATACTGGTCCTTGGATGGCAGCTTCTGATAGAGCAGTAGACAGGCTGGCGGAACGAGCGAAGATGATAAATAGCAAAAGAGGAAGGGAGAATCGACCAGCGATTCCGATACGATTGTCACGATCCATGTTACCTTATATTGGGTCTAAGCGAAGAAAAGCCAATGTCTGAAAAGGGACACCGAAGTTGAGTTACAGGCTCTGGTGCGATATGCAATCACATCAATATCACCAGATGGTACGATTGTCGTCTTTCACAAGGCCACAACGTGAACGTTTGGACAACGCATCAGATCGTACCGTCCACGGTTCTCAGAGTAAACATACCGTACACGTCGTTTGAGATAAAGAGGATGATCGTAAGCCACCCACGCATATCCTGATCGAGAGCTTGTTTCGCAATAATATTGATACCCGTTTCAACCTGCGAGAAACTGTCTCCAGGACAGGAAAATCAACAGTGAGGCCTAGAGGACCTTCCCGGTCCCATGATCATGACGTCATCGACCACAGGCCGATCCCTTCTGCGCGATTAGGCTAAAATGAATGTTGCGGTAGTTGTCTATTTTTAAAGATTAAATTAGCACCCCTGGATACGATCCTAACTTGAAACTCACTGAGCTCAGATTGTACCCATCATGTACCGTTGAGGTCCTCGTCGTTACTCTCTAACTAAGCCACTTTGACTGTTATGCGTTGTCCTCGCACATCCATAGCCATCGGACTGAGAGTCCAAGTCAATTGATCCAATTTAGGACTTCTTTGCCTTCGGTCGCATATGATATATCTGTATTTTCGTTCGTCTGTACCACCCATTGAACAGGGGATACCGACTATCAATTGTCCTGCCCTGCGTTGTTCCAGCGCATTGCAACCTGTCCCGCACCGACTAAGAATAGTACATCAGTGCCAGAATAACATGAATTAGTCAAATAGTGTATGCTCACCGCATCATTCCCCTCTCCAAATCTAATCTCAGCATCTCCACGCTAAACAGCGCTCGACCCGCAAACATTTCATTTGTCTTCCAAGGGCACGCATCAGTATTTGTAATGTGGCTTCTAAGTTCTCAAGTGCGCGAGGGATGGCTGACACCTACAAGAGGAAGATGATAGCGCCACTATCAGAGATTTGAGAGGAGTTGCCTCAGACTGTTGATCAGGGATCGGCTCGATATATAGGCAAGTCCTACCTATGCAGTCCTGCACAATCGGCCTTTCAAGGCAGGACTTGCCTCCATGAGTAGTCATAGGAAAATGCCATTTTCCCGATTTGAGGTCAACGGACGAAATATGCATTACGAGAACTTACGATCCTTCAGAAATGCACCGAGCCCTGAGATCTCGGTCATCATGCCATATGTAATGCCATCGTCTGCGCCTACGAGTACTTCTGGCTGAAGTCTCACCCGCCTTCCCCCTTCGTGCTGACATTGCGCTGACAAAAAGACGAGGCAGAGTATCGAAACCGTTTTCCGGCGTCGATTTCGTTGAAGTAAGGGTTGCTAGTGATTATACTTTACAAGGGTCACGAAAGAGGAGTATGGTCGATTTTAATCGCCAGTAGGCAGAACCGAAATCTCTGTACATGGATCCAAGAGTCAAAGCGCCGCGGCGGATCGTCACCTTACACGTGACATGTACATAATCACATGATCAATTTGTTGACGCCTGGCGGTCAGCAACGATCTGCACGAATACAATGGCCATCGTACAAGAGGACTGTATCGGAGGAAGCGATGACAACCCCGTCCGGCATCCAATCTTCTGGTTTGACGATGGCTCTGTCGTTGTTCGGGTTCAGGACCATCTTTACAAGATCCACAAATCCTTACTCTCACGACATTCCAACTTCTTTGCGCATTATTCTGTGACAAAGCTGTCTGACGATGTTTCACGAGTTCCACCCGCAGATTGTGATTACATCGTGGTTGATCTCGATAGACGTGTTCTTGCTGGAGACGTTGAAGTATTACTGGAGCACTTGTATCACGATGTGTGAGTCTCGAATGACACGTCGATGTCGATACATAATGACAGATAAACACAAGATCATTGTTCTCTGATGCCCCCCTTAGTCGCATAATATCGGCTCTGCGTGTGTCGAGCCCTCTACAACTCGATTTCCCTACCTTTCATACTTTTGCAAGACAAAAGCTACTCTCGATGTACAACGGCTCGGTGCCCTTCCCTTTACCAGGGGATCTGGGCGACGCTCTGGCTCTTGCAACCGAATATAGAATTACTCCCGTAAGCGTGTTCACCTGACTTTCCATTCTTTTCCTTAATTTTAACGATACCCCGACTAAGATGCAAAAAGCCGTTTACTACATGCTGGTCACATCTCCGGATCATAATTTCGAGCTAGATAAGGACTCAATGACGGAGCAGTCTGGAACGTTGGCCAATCCCGTCCATCTGGGGAAGGACGCCCACCGACGCACCCTATCTCAAACTGATGCAAAGCGCTGCACACAACTTATGACACGCATGATCGATCATTTTACGCCGATCTTGTTTACACCTCCAGCAACGCCACACATACCATGCACTGACGTTTTTGCCGAAACGTGGATGTCCCTTGTGATACAACCTGGTCTTGACAATGACGGCGTCTACAAACCCCTTGAAACACTGCAGCTAATGAAAGACACGGATTGGGATAAGGAGGGTCTGTGTCAATCATGCGTTCTGGAAAAACATGATGAATGGACAGAGGAGCAGAAGAATGTATGGACTTCATTGGATGCGTGGCTTGAACTCGATCGGGAAGAGTAGTGCGGTGGTGTAGCCGCCTGAGTCATCATCATGGTCAACCCATTCGATCTGTGGCCGGTATTGATGTATTAGGTGAGTCCCTGCCCTAGGATGTCTCCCCGATCTCTAATGACCGGATGACTTAGTTAAATGGGTACGATGTGGAGCTTGAGCAACTACAATTTCACCGGGAAAGTCCCGAGCCACCTTTCTACCAGACTAAGCTATTCCGCTTCGGACCTAAGATTCATAACTAAATATGGTCTACTCAACTCTCGCCCACCCATCGCGGCCTTTATGCGATGTGGATAAGGGTACATTCCCTCAAATCGCGATAACCCAGGCAACCCTATCGCTGCTGAGTTGCTGTTCCTGGTGGATCACTCTGCATCGTGAAACTCGTTTGGAAATCCTCTGCCCACCTGTTGGCCGGCACTTTCGAGTGCCTACGTCCGCGCCTCCGGAAATTGTTTACTGCAAGCCAAGTAGATGAACTCTACAGGGCTCCTCCACCTCAAGATTCGCTGTATAGTGCTCAATAATGCATTTCCCCCTTTTGGCCCGTTGTTGTGGCCAGCGCAAAATCTTTTGTGATGCAGTTCTTCGCCCACACACAGCCCACACAACACCTTAGTCGATCTCTACTGATCTTCCGCTTATCCCCATTCAGCGTTAGGACTTCTGCTTCTCCAGTCCGCCTTGACGTAAAGATCGTATTGCCTCTTTGGCTCACATGTTTCCTAACCAATCTCCCATGCAGAACTCTCCAAAGACTGGGGACAACTCCGCGACTCCTGTTGGAACTCGTCGATTCTCATGGGGGATCTTCCAGGTTGTCTACGATTATCCGAGGCGGGTCTTTACGCCGTGCAACAGTTCACCAAACTACCAGAACTTACAATCATCCTTGCGCTTTTTTCGAGAATTGAGCACCATTGCGCCTGGCCATCTTGCAATCTATGCCCTTGGGTGCCTTTGGATGAGTTTCTCGCCAGCGCTTTCCTTATACTTATCACACGTGGTTCTCAATATAATCAGTGTATCATCTTTCGTCCCTATTTTTCACACTTCGTTGACCGGCATTTTTCCAGACATCACTGCTAACGAATCAAGTCCTTTATGGCGATGGGCTATTGCAATTCTATATCGCCTTCTGGTTATCTACAGCGGTGGTCTCGACTTTGGTGGATCGCATGATGTCGGTTATTCCTCCCCGTTTAGAGTGTATTTTTTTTAGTAATAAGGGTCTGCAGAGAAGAAAATAAGTTGACTCTTGGTGCACACTTACGATCTCACTTTCTGCCTCGTCTGGCCAGTGGTGCGTTATATGAGCCATTCGCAGCCGGTAGCGATTGACCCTCCCCCTCTCTCAGCAAGCCTTCGTCTCGATATCACTTTCACAGAGGGTATCCTTTACTACATGCCAACCGTACAGGTGTACTCCTTTCCTGACTGAAGCCTTAGATCATAACCTGCGTGGAATTCTTCCTCGGCCATGGGCGTTTGGTGAAGGTGCCCCTGGGCTCAGCTTCGTCACGGAACTTTTCACCAGACTACAAAATATTGCAGCTCTCATCTTCGAGACCCTCGTCCTCGTTTACATCATTTCTGGTATCCGAAATCCGGATGCGACAATCTTGATATCTCTCTGGGCGGGTTTCTTCACTGTGATATGTTACGCGCCGTCCAATGCCATTGGTGGAGCAGGTAGCAGTCATGGAATTACGTGTTATAATAAGCCATGACACTCAAGAATTATTAGGGTACACTTTCTATACAGAGAACAGACACTTCCATCGCCTCCATGGACTCCATCAAATCATATTCGACGTAAAATATCGTGAAACGCTGGCAAAAGATGGAGCTAGCGAATATTTCTCCAATGGTTAGCGTACTCGCCTACACATGAAACCTCTGGTCTGACCCAAGCGTCAGAATACAAGCGGTCGTCCGATGCTCTTGGGGCTTCGAATACAGACGCACTATCCCTTGCTTGTTATCTTCCGCCTCCATGGTACGCTGTGCTTGTTCGGACCTTGTTTATAGACTATCCCATGGTATGTGTCATCACCACTCCCGAGCAATTGCGCATCGCAGAACCAACGTACTTCAGGCAATGTATTCTCTCACTTTGCCCTGGTCGATATCGTCGTCCTCAATCGCTACGATGGCGGTTTTTCAGCATGCCAGTGTTACCTTCCGGCAGACTATAGAGAGCCTGAGAGGCAGTTATAGTTCTTTCTCTGTCATTGAGATCATAAATCAGATCCGCAGATTTTACGAAACCCTTGAGTGCAAGGAGTGCAAGGAGGATGTGGGTAAAGCCATTGCCGTGGATTATCCCAATTACTGGAGCTGTCCGAAAGGAATGAGAGTATCCTTTAGGTAAGTCCTTCTTGGCCAAATAGGCTGGATTTGGCTTCTGTTAAGCTGCTCTTCATAGAAATGTTTCGTTCTCCTACAGAGAAACGGCTGATGACACCGTTTGGGCCCTCCGCAACGTTTGGCTTGACATCGAACCTGGTCAACTCGTCGTCATTGTTGGAGCAAATGGTAGCGGGAAGACTTCGCTGCTGAACATGCTTCCAAAATTGACCACCCCTACGTGTGGTGACGTCTTTGTTGATGACGTGCCTCTGAAAGATTACGATATTCATCGGCTGCGGCGCTCGATGGCATTTCTCACACAATCCGAAGAGATTTACCCCGTTTCTTTGCGGGAAAATATACTTATGGGTCTTCCTGACGATATGGAGATCTTGGCCAAGAAGCAAGAACTTGTGGACGAGGCTGCTCGTCTCGGGGGGTCTTACGATCTAAATAAGCGACTGGGCTACGACACGATTCTCAACCCGCCAAATATCGTGGGACAAAGTCTCAGAGGACGTGGTAGTGGCGAAATCGGTCCCAGGGCAATGGAAGAATTGATACGCCGTTCATCAAAATTCAGACGAACGTCGATTTCGTGTGGCGAAAAACAACGGTTGCTCGCGTATGTTATAGATTCCAAACTTCCATTATATTTCTCACCAAGTGTGCGAAGGTCGCGTACCTTCATGAGGTTGACAAACAGCAATGTCCGGCTTCTTGTGGTAGATGAACCCACCTCAGCGTTGGATCCCATCGCAGAGCGGGACCTCTTTAACCACTTTCGTCAGTCGAGGGAAGGAAGAACGATTATCTTTGTCACGCATCGCTTGGGAAGCGTAGTCAAATATGCCGATTTGATTCTGTAAGTGTGTTGTGTTTGCCATATGGGATGACTGACGTATTTTCCAATGTAGCTGCATGAAAGAGGGGCAGATTGTTCAAAAAGGACGACATGATGAGCTGATTCGTCATGAGAAGGGCGAATATGCTAAGCTATTCCGTGCGCAACCGGGATACTGATATACAAAACCTATATCGAACTAAACATTGTCATCGACACTGAGTAATATACAACCATTACCAATGATCTAGTCATAAGGTGAACAGTTGAGCAGGAGCGAATTGCTCATGTCTGCAGTACAATAAAGTTCCCCAGTCCTCGTGAAATACGCCATCAGCACTGTGGCTGATCCTGGTTTAGATGATGATCTATCGATTAGCATAGGGCGGTACGGGTTTTCGTGGGTGCCTAAGGAAGAGGGAGGGAGAGTTGGTGCAGGAGGTGGCGTCCCGAGTTTCGACCTACGGGTGCGTGATAGAGATGTAGGTTAGAGTGACTTAGGCCGCTAACAGGCAAAACCTGGATGCATACGCACCTCAGATCCTAGCACCCCAAATCCCCCAATCAAGCCGAGCGCAGAACCCCAATGGCGCTTCAAGCAACATGATATGCGACGAAGAAGCCACAACCATCACACGTTCTCGTAAGAGCCTTGTCATGGTAGCCTAGCGATATAAGAAACTTTGAAACCCCACGCCAGTGTTTTGGAATGGCTGCAAAACCGCCAACTCCGCGACGTTCGAGATTTGCCCGATGAATGGATGTAGGTCAATCAAGTGCAGGGAGCGAAGACAGGAGGCGAAGAAAGAGGTTCGGATGTCACGGATACGCCACCTGTTTTTTTGGGTCTATCGATGGAATCTTGTGATATTCCATGCGTAAGGCAGCAGCGTAACTCTAAACTTCATCTCCAGCTCGTTGACATCTCATCTAGTGAGAATTCCGTCTCATCATCTGAACCAATCAACCCTTTGCCTTCTCCACCACCTCTCGCTGGTCTTGTCTTTCGCCCCTCCACAGAAATCACGATATCGCTGACGAAGGATCGGAGGAATCTCGTGATGCTCAAACTACTGACAGGTCAGCCGTCCAACGTCTATCGACATGTCAGACACGTTGTGAGATATAACCAACAATTCCGTTCCTTATGCAGATGTGCCCATCGAGCTACGTCGACATCTATTTACCCATCTAGCATCTCGTCATCTACCCATGGTGCCAGTATTGTCCCCCGTCTCTGTTCCGAGGTTAGTGAAAGCTATGCTGGCGAAACTGCCTGTCGTCAGGCCGACAAAGTACGAGGCTCGAGATCGAGAGTTTTGAGGATGGAAATGGCTTCTCGGAAGTCCTGACCCGGGCCAAGTTCGAAGAGCTCAACATGGACCTCTTCAGGAAGACCATGAAGCCTGTGGGGTAGGTGTTGAAGGATGTTATGGAGGTGTGACTTGTGCGGTACCTACTGGCCTTTATATGTCGCTGGCTCTTACTTAATACTTTGCACATTGTCCTCGTTGGAGGTTCTGCTCGTATCCCCAAATTTCCGCAAATGCCCAAGGAGCCCTTCGATGAAGAACCTGCCAGGGGTATCAATTGTGACGAAGCTATCGTCTATGGTGCCGCCGTCCAGGGTGGTGTCCTCTCCGGAGCCGAGGGAACCGGTCTGCTCGCCCTTGATTTGCCTGCTTATGTTGGGTATTGGGACAACTGGCGGTGTCTTCACCGAGTCGACTCCCCGCAACACGCCTGTTCCCACCAAGAAGAGCCAGATGTGTGTTTCCGTGTTGACCTTTACTTGAGCATGCTGACGCGGTGTCGCTTGTTTCTCCATTGCCGTTGATAATCAGCCTGTCGTCTTGATTCAAGTCTTTGAAGGGGAACGTTCGCTAACCAAGGACAATAATCTCTTCGGCGAATTTAGGCTCTCCAACATCCTTCCTGTGCCTCGCGGCGTTCCCCAAATTGAAGTCACTTCGAGTCTCGAGATCGATGCTAATAGTATCCTGGAAGTTGCCGCCACTGACAAGGGAAGGTGAGTTTCCTTCTACGCTTTTGTACCATATACCAGGGCTCATATATTCATTTTTATAGTGGCAAGTCGGACAACGTTACCATCACTAATGAGAAGGGTTGCCTTTAGCCAAAATGATATTGCTCGAAGCAGAGAAATTCGCTGAGGCTGATCCTGTCACCTAACACCGTTATATACTGAGGCCTTACACATCATTTAGTTTATCTAGCACCAGTGATACTGCACCAGGTCTGACGTCCATGTATTCGAGCTAACAATTCGCTATATCGGTCGCATATCCTGGGAAATACTTCTAAAGGCAGAAAGCGCACACGGCGTCCGGGAGCCCCGTCTCCTAGAACTCCTGTGCGACGCGTATTCATAGAGCTATCCACGCAGGTAGCACGAGGCCCTAGGTTATGTTTATAATGATGCGAATCAAGTATGTATGTAGTCTATCAATCAAAGTATCGGTGACATAGGATAAACCCACGCTTCCACGTGTCGGCGTTTCTCAAGCTTATCTTTCCCATCATAGCCTCGCCATGTGTAATATATTGATGACCTGTTCGCATTTCGCCCACGGTTCCTTACGCCCATCTTGTAATTGCCACGCAGCGGGTAAGCGTCCGTAGTACTTCGCTAACTTGCAGGAGCATATGCTAAATTGTTTGTGCAGCAACATCTACCGATGGACATTGGTTTCGCCGTGAATCGCGGGCCACTCAGTCAGATCAGTTTGTCCATCGCCAGCTTCGATTCAGCTGTCCATCTGGCAACAGGAGCCTATGGTTGGTGGAAAGCGAGAAATCGGGCACTGTCTCTTGTAGAAGTCTTGGCATCTGAACATGGACAATTATCTTCATGCACAACGTTCAGTCGGCCGGTTTACGCACTTGCTCGGAGTAGAGGTCAAGTGCGCGGGGTCGCCCTGAGCGGCGGGCGGCTAGAATCCCTTGACCTCCCAAACAGTTCGACTGCAACGGAGGGGGATTCGGGATTACTCTGTCTTCGCGCCCTAACAACTGGAGTCCTTTGCCTTTTCGATGTCGCTGCGTCAACTGCTATCCTCGCTCAAGTAATACCAACCACCCTTATCAACTACGACCTTGAGGACCAGTCGTTGAAGATCGAAGGACCGCTTCTGGCTTCCCTTCGTCAGTATGTCTCAGCAGTTGCTGTAGAAGAGGATTCCAACACCTTGAGACGGGACACAATGCACTTCCTACAAGAATCACTTGCAAAGCTAAATGACGCTTCATTAAACCCACCGTTGCGTGAGGGATCTGTTACACCAGTTGAACATCCGTTGATTACCGGGTTACTCCAGTGGATTCTCACATCACCCCATAAGAGAGTGTGCAATCACTACCCCACACGTTCTCTAACTGCATGGTCCATCGCCCTCATACTTTCACATTTGGGGTTCGAAATCTCCGCCTCGTACAAACCAATCAGCACACCTGACCTTTATACTACCTATGTTTCACCTCCGAATACTTCCAATAATGCCCAGGTATTCCTTGTCACCTGCAACTACGGGAACACAGATGCTTTAGAATCGGCTACGATGAATGCAAGTTTCGATGGAGGTGTCAGACCACGTATCCTCCCAATCAAGGCCATCCCTTGGGTAGCTTTTCGACACCTCGGCACTGGAGATGGGCGTCACAGTACTGGGTATTTGGCGGACATTTGGGATTACTCATTCCAACATGCGCTATCTGTACTAGGTACGCCGGCCGTAACATCTGATGGCCTTGTACAACTCTCCGTTTCTCGCCGAGACGAAACCATTCTCAGCCATCACAAGGATATGTTTGGATTGTGGAATCCTCAAATATGGAAGGTGGTAGGGTCACCGATGCAACAGTTTGTGCCAAAGGTGGCAGGGATTTCGGATGACATCCAGAAATTCTCTGACGGGATCTTCAGCAGCAGGAGAGAAGATGTGATCCTCTGTGGTGGAGAGGGGGCGGCGAGCTGGTATTGTATATCGGCAATCGTGCTTGCAACAATATATGCCGCCGTTTGCAAGTCGCTTCACACTGGGCCAGACCAGCGAGTCGAAGTTGCATTTCCTCCAGATTTACTGTTCAGTAGGAAACCACATCAATGGGCCACGGTTGTCGGTGGTGCCATTGACGGCGTTGCAACATGTTCAGAATGGGCAAAGATGGTCATGGAAATATGTACGGCGATTGAATTTCCCCGTACAGCATTTGACGGCAACAGTTACCACAACGTGCGGGAATACCCACCCCGAGCCACACCTTCGTTCTCGGATGTATTCGGCGCACAGGCAAATGGCGTCATCATAGTCGCAGACTTCATTCTTAACCCTTCGCTAAATTCAGCGTCGTTGGCAACTTACCACATTGAATATGGCCAGTCCTTGCATTTACCTCACGATAGTGATGGATTAATGAAGGCATCCACGGTCAATGGCCAAACACATGAGATCACATTAGACCCACAACCGGAATATACAGTTCTAGAGAGCAGAAAATCTGAAGTTAATGTCAGAATCGACGTTGCACCCGATTGGGAGCGAGACCCACGAAAACTCAGCTTTCACGCTCGAGTTGGCGGTACCCATCAGTACACGTTCAGTCCGTTGACTGTCGCCCAACGATTGACATCTGCAGTCATTGGCTGTCGATGCTCGCAACACATCTCCTCGCTAGATGTGCCACTTGATCAACGATGGCAACCCGTCACGATGTCTCAATTGTTTCACCCCACCCTACACAGGTCGTCGCCGAACTGGCTAAGTGTTGGAATTGGGAACTATGTATGTATACAGGCAGGCGGAGATGTTGCGTCGCAATTGCTGTGTCTTGGTGTCATGGAAGGACAAACTGTCGTTTTGGCCACTGAATGTCTGCATTGTGCATATCGAAATGTGTTTTTGACAAGAACAGGCCAGTCGGTGCAGCCCAATGAAGCCATCCTAGTTAATGGGTTGATGTAGTACACCAAGGTCACCATGGTTAACTGCTCGGAAAAGACTGTTGGCGGCGAATTTGTTGACCGCGCCCGTGAGCTCGTGCCGTGTACCTCCAATGTCGAGACCAGGCGCCTGACTGCCAGGTTTACTAGCGTAAAAGAGAATGATGTCAGTAATGAGGATAACGGGCGCCAATTTGAAAACATAAGATGCCTCAACAGGTCAACAGAACAGGGGTGTTGTAGATTACAAAGCAGAAGAAAGGTCACTCACCTCCGTCCCGCCTCCTGTGATACCCGCATGACTTCCTTCGCAAACCGACCCAGTCATCGACCATGGGATTGATCACGTCCTTCAGCTGGACCATAATGACGCCTTGAGCAGGTACAGTGATCTTCTGGCTGAGAGTGCCTCTTGCGTTGTAGATCTGAGCGACGTCTTGAACTTGGTCCTTGAGGAGCTGGAGCTCCACGTGCAGGTGATGCAGTTCCTCAGTCTTAGAAGACGATTGGAGATGGCGATGACGGGGGTAGTGCGTCCACAAGTAAGGCAGCGTATTGTGTCATTGGCGGTGCCAAGATGTTATGAGAGGTGAGTTCTGTGACGTAGAGTTGGCGAGCTTTGCCTGCGAAGAGCAAACAAAAATACAAAATAGTTCAGCTTTTGGGTTGGAAGGTGAGGGGGTGAGACGTACATTGATTTGGATATACGATCATTCAAGCAAGAACTGAGGGGGTCTGTATCCTCGTCCGCCATACTCACCCATTCCTGCGATGCCCTTGGGAACTACGTCTTGCTGGGGTATCGACCGCCCCGCCATACCAAGGGAAGGTATTGGGGTTGTTGTTGTGACAAGAGCCTAACAATATTTCTCAGCAAAGATCGCAGTCAGGTCGATCGTCTGCGGCTGCCACGGGTGGATTGCGCATGCAGGCGGCGCTAGCATCAACCTCCCACCAGATAACGACATGCGGGTAGTTCTGGTACCTTGCAACCGATAGAGACCCAAGTGGTGCAGGAGGTGGCGTCCCAAGTCTCGACCTACGGGTGCGTGATAGATATATGGGTTAGAATTACCCAACAGGCAAAACCTGAATGCATACGCACCTCAGACCTAGATTCCCATTTCCCACCTGTTCCTCTTGGTGCAATTTCTTCACAAAGTCTTCGTGGCATCCTTCCCACCGCGATCGTAGAGTGCGAGGCCCAGATTCGAGGTCCAGGTTGGTGTGCACCGGCTGGCGAGGATCCCGATAGCCATCGAGTATTAGGGTCTGGGCAGTGGCGGGCGACGCAGGTGAGTCCGGAAGTGCTGTCGGTTGGGGAGGATGTGTGTTGAACGGGAGGATGGGAACATCAGAACCGAGAGGAGGCGAGGTAATGTAGGGCTAGTTGAGTACGGGAACCACCGCACAAGAGCCAGCAGGCGTACCAGGCATATATCATTTACACCCCAAATCCCCCAAACCAAGCCGGGGGTAGAACTGCAATGGTGCTTCAAGCAACATGATATGCGATGAAGAAGCCACAACCATCACGCGCTCTTGTGAGAGCCTTGTCATGGTAGCCCAGCGAGATAAGAAAACACCACGCCAGTGTTTTGGAATGGTTGGGAAACAGTCAACTCCGCGTGCGACGTTCGAGATTTGACTGATGAATGGATATGGGCCGTTCAATCAAGTGCAGGTAGTCTCAGAACTTGACAGTCTGATTCTGAGACTAAAGTGTAGGGAGTGAAGGCAGGAAGAACCGTAAGTCACGGTACGCGTCGTCAGCGCACTATTATTAAGCAAAGACTACTAGTCCCGTCGTCACAAACCAATGTCCAGACAAACGGAGATTCCCAACGCACTTGGCTAGGTCAATTCCAGATAAATATGTTCAGACAAAAACCCCTCGGTAGGCATTGTCCGCGGTCTCGTCCTATTCGCTTCA
>QFEU01017230.1:0-13013 GCA_003316345.1 Tricholoma terreum
CAGCACTACCATGGAAATAGCATAACACCAGGGTACTTTTACAAACATTTTGCTTGGTGGACTGCTTGATATGAAAATATGTTTGCTGATTTCACCACGGTACTCGAGGCTGGGCTGAAGTTGGAGGCTAAAGATTTTGACGATGAAGATGAGTAAGCAGCATCTCAGTTTCTTAACATACCTGATTGCTCAAACCTTTCCCAAGCTTCATGAGGAGGAATGAAAGAGCTCTCTACCATTATAATGCCCTGACACGCAAATCTGGATTTTCTGATGTTATGCGCAAGATGGCGAAGTGACCGGAACTGGTAGACAAGCTTGTAGGAGAGGTAAGTGACTATTGTCGGGTCACATTTCAAGTGCATATATCCACTCAAATAGCTCAATGCAGCTGTTAGCAGTGCTCAATCAAATGATGTCTGAAGCCTATTGACCTGTGGACTTGAGTACATTGCGGTCGATCAACCAGATGGCATGCTACTCCCACCGATTGGCATCAAAGCTAAAAAGTCTGACTCACGGGGCTTCAATCACCCCATTCTTGCCCGCCTTATTTGCCCCGTGAAGTATCTGAGCCGATTTTATACTAACCCAGAGGAGTAGGTGTATTTGCCATAGTACTGACTTGGAGAATACTCATTGATTGCCAGGTTCATGAAAAAACTCCAGGATGGCTTTGCCCCGGTGATGGGGTGGGACTTTCCTACCTTTTTCTACCCTAACGGCAGTTTTATCCCTGACAATTGGGACTCAGGACTGCTTCGCAGCCCTCTACTGCTTCGTGTATGTGAGATGATTAGCGTGCGCTCACTCCATTGTTTGCTGATTTTTTTTTTAAGGTCTTCAAACATATTTTCACATCACCCTCTTCTGCAATGTGTGATGAGCCTGGACACATGAAGACAAAGGGAAGCCAGGCAAAACTCAATGGAATGGACTCTGTCAGTGCTGCATCAATCGCTTATGCTGCGCTCCAGGTACGATGTTCCTTCAAAGTAAATTTAATCTAATCTGTCTGGTCAGCTCTGTTGGTGCCTCTCTTCTGGTGAGGACTGGCGACTCGATGATGGGAACTTTGACCACACAAAGTTCTATTCCATGATTGTGGCGCTCTTCAATGATAACGACGCTAATGACGCTACAGAGAGCGGGGAAGTGAGCTGGGCTGAAGATACAATGAGGTGGTGGAATGAGTAATTGTTGTCCTCATCTTATTCTTGCTGATTGACATCCATTTGATGCAGAAAAGTTTTCAGGAAAAACTCAAAGAATGCTCCAAAGGAAGAAGATCAGGTCCCAAACGATTTCGAGGTTGCCATGGCCCAACGGCAAGCATGCAAGGCGAAAAAGAAAGCTCTTGTTATCAAGCTACCAAACCCCTGCCAGCACATTCGTTTGCCGTCATCGCCTCATCACCATAACAACATACCCTTGTCACACACCCTTGGTTCGCATCATTCTGGTTCACATCATACTGATTCTCGTTGTTCTCGGTCTTGGCTCCGTCATTCTGATTCTCATGGCCTGGATTCTCGTCACTCTCGTTCTCGCTCTCGCTCTCAGGGTCGTCAATCTCGCTCTCGCCATCTCAATTCTCGTGACTCTCAATCTCGTTCTCGTCATTCTCAGTCTTGTCGTTCTCATTCTCATTCTCATTCTCAGGCCCATTGATCTCGTTCTCATCGATCTCAGTCTCGTCAATCTCAGTCTCGTCAATCTCAGCCTTGTCATGCTCAGTCTCCTCAATCTCATCATCATGGATCGGGTTCTAGATCTCATTACTCCTGATCTCATTCCTCAACTGGCCGTTGTTCTCCATCTCTTTCTCCAATTCCATCTCATCCCCATTCTCGTAACATTGCTGTATCTCTCCCTCTCTCTGAAATAAATGCTCCACCATGGATCCGATCATGTCAATCGCATCAATCTCGTCAATCTCGTCGATGAATGCATGATTGATATGTCATTTTTTCGTGAGTTTGCTGTTGAGGGAGTTTTCCAGGTTTGTGTGCATTGTCCTCGCATTGCCGTTCACTTTTCATATCATGACCACAGTTTCTACAGATGTCTCTTGCTCGAGGTTTATTGTTTCTAACATGCATGCACTCACATGTGTTTGTACTACCACTCGTATTAATAACCATTGTGTCGAACAAAATTCAGAAGATTGTATATGACTTGAGCAACCTTAGTTAGTGAAGTAGACTTCTTTGTTGAATACCTGGCTATACCAAGATGAGTAAACCTTACCATGTTGCCCAAGATGTTATTACTTTGCATGGCTGTCCACTTTACTCATACTATACCTGTATATGTTGTTAGAGTATTATCAGGTAAGGTGGGGTCACATCTAGGTGGACCAGGTGGACCAGATGGACCTTTTATGATCTTACCTAGCTGGGTATAGAAGCGACACTTTTGCTGATGACGGTGCGAAGATTTTTCGCATTATTACGTACACATGTATGGCGAGGTCATGGTGGGTCATCCGAGATCGCTATTGTAGTCGTACTATCTATCAAGGCTTTCGTTGTGTCTATTCATGCATTTCACTGGCAAGGCACTTGGACAACCTCGATGAACAACACTGTGGCAGACCAACCAAGCATGTCTGATGTCAGTACTACTGATGGAGTTCAAAGTTTGGGATCTTTCCGAAGACCCAGATTTTGCTGATAGTCCATCTATTTTATCCCCACTATGTATTGAAATGTTGATGACTACCCACTGAATATAACAAGGCAGCAATCCAGGGTTCTCTATACGAAAATTGTCATCCTCTCACACCTAGAATTCCATTTCCATCCCCATTGACTACAGTATGGCAGAACCTCCTGGTATGGTCAACATTGACAGAACGCTTGGTGCCCTGTTCTTGGGAAATCTATTTGCTGCGATGTGCGTAAACTTGTTACCTTGATTTAGTATCGGATTTTGAGAGTAGCTAAATCATGCCGTGGTGTTGTGTTCCATCCATCCTGACTCCAGCTTATATGGTATTACATGTGTTCAAACCTATACATACTATAGGAAGGAGTATAAGGATCACCTGGCTATCAAGCTACTGGTACGCAGACTTCACAGTTCGGTTTCTGGGAGTTGATCGTGTCTAATAGATCTTCTTCTTGTGGTTTGTTCCAATTATATTCAAGCCTTTGATCAAAGACCGAGTTGCGCACAGGATTCTCGACGGCTTGCACTTGGCCCTCATTTCATATGTATCATACCACTATTTGGTCTCGAACTTCGGCAACATATCAGCCATCAGGTCAATCACCTGGTACGTCTTCCACAGCAAGGAGATGTTTCAGATCAAACTGAAAATTACAGGACCATACTTGTATGTCTTGACAATGTCTTCTTTGTCTTGCTCATGTGTTGCTTCGCAAGCTACAAATATATGTGACTGTAAGTTGTGTACTTTATGATCGCGACCTTGCAGATTCACTCCACCTTCAAATCAGACCACCACCGACATCCTCATATGAATGTATGTTCCTCAGTTATACTCTTGGGCCCAACATTTACGTCTCTGACATCCCACAGCTTCTTTGCAAGACGCGTGTGGCTGAGTATGTTGATCCAGTTGTGTGCATGATTGGTTCACCTTCCATGATTCCTAGTATCCAACCAAAATATCATTCTCGCTGGCTGTATCGTGCATATCAATATTCAGATTGCCTGTTATTCACCTCACGTCTGTACTGCACCTCATAGGCTGTGACCTCAGTCCTATCATTCAGTATGGTCTTCCCTCCCACCGGTAAAATCAGATATTTAAATTCACGACTGTTTCGTCGCAGCTGCTTCTTTTGGTCTGTTGTTTACTTCTTTTATGATCACCCACTGAGATTTCCTTCAGTCCATATCAGCAAAGCGTCCATGCACTTTCTGCCCACACATGTTATTCCACTAATGTGATTCCATCAGTTTGACTCTTGGCAGTTTTGAACAGCTTTCACAGCTATCAGTATGTCATCAATCTGCCTGTCATCATCAGAACTGATATACTCACAGTATCTTGGATACATGGCACTTGGAAGCAGTGCAGCCTCTGACATCTTAATTGCTGTCTTCATGTGCCTCACGTTGTCCAGAAATCGATCAACACTTAAAACGTGCTGTTGCGTATTCTGTCAAATGACATTCTTGTTGTTGAGCCATACCTGACGGTGTTGTCCCCTCTGTAGGGGTAGGTCCATGATCACAGTGCTCATGATGTATGCCATCAACACCTGTATGTTTACACACACCCCTACTATGCACAGCACTGACATTATAATTTTTCCATTGCTAGGTCTTCTAATGACGCAAGTCCCACTGTCACCTTACTCAGGCTACTTCTTTGTCTGATTTCCCTTCCCCCTGCAGGATAGTCTCCATAGTGTCCCTCATAACGTACACAGTCCATCCTGATGCGATGATTTACATCGGGATACTGTACTCGCATAGTAAACGCAAGTACTGAGTTGATCTCTACATTCTTCACCCTCAGGTCTAACACGAATCCAATAGTGCACTTCAACAGTCTCCTTGCAACACTGAATA
The DNA here is from genome assembly GCA_003316345.1 of Tricholoma terreum. NCBI lineage: Eukaryota > Fungi > Basidiomycota > Agaricomycetes > Agaricales > Tricholomataceae > Tricholoma > Tricholoma terreum. The sequence continues at coordinate 4,549 of QFEU01017230.1, forward strand.
GCCGCAAGGCCCTGCTAGAGAAGCTCGGCCAGGTAGTCCTCTCTGACACTTCCCGATTTGGCAACCAAAATAAAGATCACCCGACAAAACCACTGTCAGATATAAGATTCAAGGTGCAGTTCCCCCGACATCATCTTGGGGCAAAACAGAAGACTTACTCCTGTTTTTTTTGTCTATTGTGCAGCAAGTAGTCGTGACCATTGGTCAAGACGTTGACCTCGAAATCAGCAAAAGTCACATGTAGCTCTCGCTCCATTGCTTGATCAGATAACTTTATGGTTGGGCAAGTGGACCAAGGATGAGTACACTGTTGCCCAACTACCCTGAGTGTGCATCTGTATGAGCAACTTTCATCCACACTACCCCCGGAGACAAATGGATCGGACATTGGAGCCAGGAGATATCCATAAATGAGGACAAGCCATCAATGAATTCACCCATGTCAAGTCTATAATATCATGAATATAGAAGGATTACTAATTGTCTTGAATCACTTTTGGACTATTAGTATCAGCACACAATGTACGCACTTGCCAGCACACCCCAAGTTCCCAAGGTATGCAATCCAGTCTAGCCACCAATAACGACAAAGCAATGGGCAATTGTAGAAGGCCATGCCATCCCTTGAGTCACCAGTCTGCCATTCTGCTAGCATCAATGATGCGGCCATCGATAAGGGCCGAGATCTGTTTCCTGAGATGCGCCGCAGTGGCCACTGGAAGTGATTCTTCATATTCATCACCATATCATTCACACCTCAGATCAGTCAGTTTCTGTGACACTGCCAAGTTGACGTTTCGATGTTTCTGCAGTGCCTACATCCCTAGACTTAGGGCAGCTTAGGACACATCATGATGACAAGCCTCAGCAAACTATCACCTGAAGACATGCTAGAGCGCCTCGGTTATGCACGTACTGTACTCTACAAGGAAATGGATTCATTCCCGGCGTGGTCCCATAACGGCCTGAGGAATCAGTGATCCACCCCGAGTTTGTGTAAGTACAGTCATCCACTGGCAGGTGATATCCGAGTTTGGCCCCACGCTGATTGCACATCCTATTTCTGCAATCTATGATCGCCGGGCGCTGAATATAGTTATCGTTGCATGCGTTCTTAGTTTTGGACCGCCGTCCTTTCGCTCATAGTACATCTCTGAAGCCACCCTCACGGAAAAGGTCGACAGCACCCTTGGCACGTTGCTCCTAGGAGACGTGTCTATTCGCTGCGGTGTATGTTGCTCTCCCCTGCTGTTGGTCATTGAAAGCTGAAATACTTATGCATGTGTCTCCAGTTTATATGGCATCGCATGCATGCAGGCCTATACATACTACGGGAAGAGTTATAAGGACTCTTTGACCCTCAAGCTATTGGTATGTGCACATTATTATGTTGCGGATCACAAGAGTTGATTGTGTGGATAGATTGCTCTCTTGTGGTACGTCTCGATAGTAACCTGCTTCCAATGCCAATACAAACCTGAATACTAACCCAGTATGCACAGGTTTCTCGATGGCTTTCACTTGGCCCTCGTCTCACATGCACTCTAATCTCGAACCTCCACAACACCATGATGTCGGCCAGTGCATCACTCACATGGTAAGTCTTGCCAAACCCAACAGGGGGATGTTAGATTATATCCTTGCCAGTACAGGACAATTATTGTATGTCATCATGGTCTTCCCTTTGTCCCGGTTATCGGGAGCTTAGCGCTTATCTGTCGCTATGCAAGGCACTATTCGTGATTGTACGAAGTGTTTCTTCGATTGTCGTGGATTTGCAAATTAACTTGGTCTTCAACCAGACTATCATTGATATCATTGTCCGAGCGTATGTTCTGCTTATAAGGTTATATGCATGGAATTACGTCTACGGTTTCTCACGATGTCTTTGGGCGATGAGTGTGGCTGCATTAGTAGGTTTGATCTAACTGTGTGCAGGTTCCTATTTATCTATGATTTCTAGTCACCAATCGAAATATTGTTCTCACCGGCTGTATAGTATGTATTTTCAATCACTTTCTAGCATGCAAGTTTATCATCTTACATAGGCTGCGACCACAGTCACGTCATTTGGCAAAGTCTTTTGAAAACACTCTCAAATGAGTTCGTGATCATTGATTTCTTACAGTGACTTTTTACAGTGAGTTCATTCTTCCTTTCACTATTTCATTCTAAACGGCCATCTAGTCTTCGTCAGCAGGGCGTTAGTGCCCATTTCAGCTCACGGGATATGATGAGATCTAATAGTACACGTGTTTTCAATGGCGGCAGTTTGATTCTGCCCGATTTTCATAGCACAAACATCAGTCAGTCATCAACTCATATGTCACAATCGTAACCAATTCAGTTATTTAACACCTCTACCTCGTTTGGAAGTGTTGTAGCTGCCGACACTCTCACTGCAACATCTCTCTGCATCTCGCTGTCTCAAAGTTGAACACCCATTAAAAAGTACCTTTACCAACTTGAATTATATGCAGCACATCTTTGCTTTAGATATATCTAACGACATCATGTACAGTTCTTGGACCGGGCTGGTGGTCGGTGTTATCATGATGTACACCATCAACACTAGTACGTCCACATGTCTCCCCAGCAATTAGATGAAATTCATCCAGAATCTATCTGCTACTCCTACTAGGTCTTCTCACTACGTGCGTCCCACCACACCGTTGTTCGGACTTCTGCCTGTCCCGGTCTGATGTCCCTGCACTGTACAGAATATGCTCTGCAGCGTGTCTCGCCACATATGCCATCTGGCCACACGCACTCATCTTTCTCGGCATATTCTGCTTAGTATCGAATTCAGCCCACCACCCACTGTCTCTTTTTGGTTCCAGAAATCTAACTCTAGTTCAAGTCTTGTCACAACGCTAAACACAAAGCTCTGATGAAGAAGCTCAGCGGTGCAGTCGTCTCGGGCGTCGCTCGGAATGGGTTGTGAAGCGGGAATCATCCAACGATACCACTATCGGCGTTGAAAATTCCAGGTACATTTTATTGGCATCGAGGCACTTTGGCAGAAGATTCACTGTTTTTCATCTTCTTCTTGTCGTGCTCCAGCCTCTGGTTGTGGGTGTTGGTGGGGAGTCACAAGTCACAAGCTTCCGTGCGGAGAGGAGCCCCATCCAGTAGAAGCCCCTTATCTGAGATGCTAACTTCGACCTCGTGCTCTTATGCGGCGAGTGCGCCAGTGCTGAGCCTACTACTACTGAGTAGTTCTTTTGTTTCTGCGAGAACTCATTACGTCATTTGAACTGGAGTATACTGATACATACGATCTGAAAGGTTGCCGTGTTAGGCGAGCCTCACTAAAACAGACGCGATGGACAGGACAATGTTATCTTCGTTGCACGGAGTAAGGATACATGTAAGGTAAAGTAGAAATGAAAGCTAAAACTCACCTTCGTTGCACGGAGTAAGGATACGGAGCAATGAAGGTGAAAAACAAAGTAGATATAGTAAAAATTGTGTCATCTGCGTGTAATAGACGTCATGCCAAAGTGTAATAGCCGCGTCGAGGTGCAGCCCAGTGACATCCTTCTATGTGAAGTCCTCGGTTTGTAGTAAGGGGCCGAGGGGCAGCCTTACACCCCTCCCCACTCAAAAATCTGTATGTCGTTAAACCTCCGTACCATTCTCTGCTTCCCAGATGTCCAGAGCTTCAGTGTCCTCGAGCATCTTTCCTGACAGCCACTCATCATGGTCACGGTCGTAACCCACCCATCGCACCAGGTACTGCTTCCCATGTCCACGGCATCGTGCATCAACAATTTTGTCAATCATGTTCTCTTCTGTGCCGTCTTTGGTAACTACAGCACCAGGTCGAGTGAATTCACGGTCGGGGAAAAGAATGGGGTCATTCGGCACAAAGGGCTTCAGGAGGCTGGAGTGGAAACCTGGGAAGGTCTGTGGGTTGTTGGGGAGGCATAGCGTATATTCTGACTTCTCGGGAAAGGCTTTGACAACTGTGTAGGGCCCGTCACTCTGGGGCATGAATTTCGCAACACATTTCTTGTCCTTGCGCTTGTAGTTTCGCCGCCAGTTTTCCGTTGACAGCATGACCAGATCACCGTCCTTGTACACAATCTCGGGTGCCCGGTGCTCATTTGCATGATAAGCCTGTCGAATTTTTGCCATGAGTAAGTTATCCTGAGCCTCTTTAACATCGAGCTCTAAGCGCACAATGATTTCCCGCGCGTCGACCTCAGCAGTTGTCGAGCTCGCAGGGGCAGGAATGAGAGGGGGAATGAGACGGGGTGACCTGCCAGTCTTCAGGTGGAAAGGTGAGAAACTGGTAGAGGCGTTCACTGTGTTCATAATTGCGAAACGGATATGGGGGAGCTTGGAGAGCCAGCCCTTCTGGTTGTTGTCAACATGGTAGCGAATGGCTTGGTTGAGTGTCTTGTTTGTTCACTCACTTGCACCATCCGTCTGAGGGTGATATGCAGTTGACATCTTCAGCTTAACACCCATAAGTTTGTGCAGCGCGGTCCATAACTCGGATGTGAAAATGGTGTCACAGTCTGTGATGATCTGTCACATGAGACCATTCTCACAATGCCATTCGTCAAAAAGAACAACTGCTATCTCCGCGGCTGTAGCAGCAGAGTGTACTGGTGCAAGCCGCACTTTGGCACCAAGAAGGTCAGTCATGGTGAGAATGGTGTCCTTGCCAGCTTCTTCGGGCAGGGGTCCCACAAAGTCTAGTGCCACAGCCTCAAAGTGGGCATCAGGTACTGGTAGGGGGTGCAGTGGGCCTGTGGGCTTCGTGGTCCAGCTCTTGTTGCGTTGACAAGGGGAGCACGATGGGATATATGCCTGTTCGAGGTCTTGCCACATGTTTGGCCAGTAATATGAGTCACGTAGTGCCTCATAACTCTTATCGAAGCCAAAATGACCAAGTGTGTCATGGGCAAGGTTGTAGAAAAGTTCATGAACATGGGGTATGTTTGGGATGAGCAGCCAACGGCCAACATACAGAAGGTCATTTTCCTTTTGGGTGCCCTCAATACTACCAGCCCTGATGTCTTTTGTCAGCTGCTTGGCAAAGTCGTCGTCCTGGTATCCTGCAATGATGTCCCTGAGCAGGGATTCATCAGCCATGATGTCCAGGGTCATGAGAGCAGCAGTTTGTTGCAGAGATGGGGATCTTGTGTAGGCTAGGGCACATGCCGCGAACATTGGACTTGGTGTAGTATCAGGCATGCAGGAGAGAGCATCTGCAGCGGTATTGTCCTCCCCTCGAATGTACATGATGTCATAATCGAAGTCAGCTAAGTACATTGACCAGCACATCTGTCGACGAGACATGTCCTTCTGAGATTGGAAATACTCGAGAGTACAATGGTCAGTGAAAACTTCAAAATGTGTTCCCAGAAGGCTCGTGCGCCACTTCTTGAGAGCTTTGACAATGGCCAGGAGTTCCTTCTCGTGAACTGGGTAATTTTTCTCAGCATCATTCAGTTGATATGAGTTGTAGGCTACCGGTCGCACAGTTTCCCAGGTTTCTCCAAAACTCAAAACTGCGCCTGTCGACGGTCACTCGCATCCGTCGTCATGAAGATCTTCTTTGTCACATCATTGTAGTCAATCACCATCAGGCATTCCACTCCAGTGACCAACATTTTGATTGCCTCGAAGGCCCTCTGGTGTTCAGCTGTCCATTGAGGAAATTCCCGGTCACAGTCCTTTGTTGTAAGGGGTGTTAAAACACTTGTGTGTTCTGCGAGAGCAGGGAGAAAGACTGCGACATAGCGTGTAAGCCCTAGGAAACCTCGTACATTGGTGGCTGTGGTAGGCTGTGGCCAGTTGAGGATTCGGTCAATCTTCCAGGGATCAGCTTGTATTCCTGCGGCAGAGATTTTGTGCCCGAGGAATAAAATTTCAGTAGAGAATAGGGGTGTCTTGGTACCATTGCAAAACAGATTAGCGGCGCGAAGTGCCTCCAGTACCTTGGCAGTGTTGGTCTCATGTTCCTCAATAGTTTGCGACCAGATGATGATATCGTCAAGGTACACATGGCAGATTTTGCCAATGAACTCCTGAAGTGCATCAGTCATGCGGTGCTGGTGAGTGGATGGGGCATTACATCCACCCATGGGCATGACAGTCCATTCATATAAGCCCCAGGGAGTTAGAACCGCAGTGAGGTGGATGTCATCAGGGTGAACACGCGTTTGGAAAAATGAGTTCGTCATATCCATTTTGCCAAAAATCTTTCCTCGTGCACAATCGGCTAGGATATCGTCCACACGTGGCAAGGGGAAGTTGTCCCTTATTGTGTTTGCATTTAATTCTTGATAATCGTTCACCCAATGGGGCAGGACCATCAGATCAGAAGCCCCATCATGGTACTTCGGGACACAGAATGCAGGGGATGCATGTTCAGATGATGAGGGGCGTATATGACCAGCATGTAGATGTTCATCAAGGAGTTTCTTCCACGAATCATGATATTTCTTGGGGGCTGAATAGCCACAGCCCTTGACAACTTTGTTGGGGTCTTTCAGCCGTATTCAGTGGTAGATGTGATTGGGGACGTTGGTGGTGGTATCAGGGAGGCGCAAGGGGAAAGTCCTCATATTTGCATCTCATTTCTGCATCCTTCTTGGCGAGTGTCTCCTGGAAGGAAATAGTCTCAATGTGCTCACAGACGGCTGCCATAATGGGGGCTGGTAGGAGATACCCTGCAAGTGCTGGCTCTGATGCCGTTTCCAGGGTCTTGAGAGGTGGTGTGCGTAATTTCGGGGGTGTCGGAGGTGGGGCAACTCGCTCTGGTGCCCATGTGCATATGGGAATTACTGGGTTGAGGATATCATAACCTGTTCGTTTATCCTTCGCGGTACGAGAGTTGGGATTGACAACAATATGTTGTGAGGACAAGAATGGCATTCCAAGGATAAGCAGTACAGGTAACCCAGTATTAACCTTAGCCCGGAAAACAGTAGACTTCCATCCTCCATTCCCTGATGATAATTCCAGCTTTACATACTCTTTGCATGGCAGTGGCGAGTTGGAGAGTGATGAGAGGTTGTTCTCCGTTTGCGGCAGAGGATATCGATGCAGGCCAAGTTGTTTGACGAGCACAGAGCTAATCACTGTAGAGGGACAGCTGATGTCAAGCAGTGCAGGTACAGAGAGGGGGAACTCGGAGATATTGGGCCCAAAGGCATCCAATGTGGCAATGAGGTGGGGAACAGTAAGAGGTGAGGGGTCCACGTACAAGTCAGTTTCATCGTCACAAGCCTCAACCTGAGAGGAGATCACCGCTGCAGCAGGGAGTCATGATAACGAGGCACCCAGTTGTGGTTTTGATGCCAAGGCAATCTCCAACATGAGCGGGACATATGTTTCCGCATCTGGCCAGGTGTTGTTAGCTGTCATGGGACAGTCCTTAGCACGGTGTCCAGCATAGCACTTGTGGCAGCGGGTGCACCCTTCATGTTCATTGAGGAGGTGTTTCTCCTTTTCGTGTAGCTTGGGGAGATAATGGCGGGTCGATTCGCCACTCGTTCCAGTGTTTGCGGCCTTGGTACGGGGAGGGTCCGAGAGGCAGCTGAGCAGATCCTTCTTCTCGCTCCGTTTAGCACCATGGGCAGCATTACTAGCATCGATGAGGCATTGGGTACGTGCATTCTCGGCCTTGATTCGGTCGTCACACTCCTTGACTTCGATGGACCAGGCATCGAGCTTGTTCAAGAGGGTTGGCTCATTAAGGAGGTTGGTCTTGAGCTCGTTATTCAGGTTGGCCTCAAGCTGAATCTTCAGACCATCATCAGTGAGTGCATGTGAGGGTGAGGATGTCGTGAGGATCGCGTTTAGGTTCTCGAGCTCAATTTTCCAGTCGATGAATGTGCGGTCGCCCTGTTTGGATGAGATGATTGTGTCCCGAATCTTGTGGGCCCAGTTCTTCTCAAGTACGAGCTGGGCGAGTTCCTCGAGGTACTGGGTGAGTGTGAGTGTGTCGATCCAGGCCTGTCCCGCCTGATACCAGGCGACGAGACGTGGTTCGAGCATAGCTTCAGCAACAAAGCTGACGATTTCGGCCAGCTTCTTTTTGGCATGCTTCATGTAACGCTTGCATGCGAGGGACCAAGATTGGAGAACGAGAGGTGTGATCCTCCCAGCAGTGAGGACGGGGCAGTCCTTCATTTTGGCAGTGCGAACTTCAGCAAGACATTGGTTTTCAGCATTGTCCATTTTAGGGTGTTTGTTTGTTGTACTCGGGGTCAGGAACGTCAGGGTTGGGATCGCTCGTTCGGTTGGTGATCCGGTAGATGAATCCGTCTCGGAGAGGTCAGATTCAGTTGGGTACGAGTGCGGTGGCATTGACGGTGGCCTTGACGGTGGCGTTGATGGTGGCGTTGACGGTGGAATATCAGTAAGGATTGAGCCTTGGGGTTCTCGATGTGCAGTGACGGCAGGGGCAGTGCTGAGGGGAGGTAATCCGAGTGTGGCTCTCC
>QFEU01017296.1:0-26019 GCA_003316345.1 Tricholoma terreum
TATTGTGCTCTGTGTGTGATTTGGTAATGTGACCGACAGTTTCCTCACGATTGGCGGTGTAGAACACTTGGAAAGCTATGCGTAAGGGTCCACCCATAACACAGCGGCTGGCCATTGGTACACCCATGTCTCGAATGACTGTGAGTATAGAGACAGAGACCCCCACCAGCCAAATCACCAGCAAGAACAACTTTTGGAGGAGGATTTGGTTCATGTAGTGCATTAAGAGGTGGTCTTATCAAGTATGAATATTCTCATAGAGCCTGCGAGACAGTCAAATGAAAAGGGATTACTACACGTACAAGCTGCTGAGACATCTTGCAACGGGCAAGACCTACTGAGGTGCTACTTGAAGCTCTAAATCCATGAAGGAAATATTATGGCACTAACTTGCCGATAATTTACTCGACCTTTGATTTTTTGGAGCTGTCCACATGCGATGATAACTTTTTTTAAAATCACACATGATATAGACATACCGTATAATCTGGTGTCGACGCTTAAACTGGAGGACAACCATCGGCGTCAACAGACTTATAGATCCCAAAAGCATCCTCCTGTCAAACACTGAGAAATGCATGGCCTCTTGAAGAACGACGTTGAGGAAATAACATCGACCGCCATGGACATAGAGCTAAGATGACGCGTCAACTTCGAAGTTAGCATGATGGACAAGACGCACCGTGACCGTCTCCAAATACCATCCTCCGGGTATCTTGTGTTCAGTCAACTTTTGTTCGTGGGGTTGGACATCATTGATGGGCAGCCCAAGATACTTGGTTTGTGTTATTCATTCTGTGTCAATACCATCCATTCCACGAACTTGCTACAAACGTTCGCCGCCAACGGCATACTTCAGCTTCAGCACCGACATTCAATCATAATGTCAGCTGTGGAGTTACAGGAGGACAGGGGTATTTGGACTACGTGAAACCGTAGCCTGTCATCTCCATCCCTTTGTAGCGCGAGTCCCCGGGAAATATCACATACGATGTTCTCCGGCTGTTCGTTCCAATCGGTGCGGTTATCGGTGAACCCATTTATCTTCGCGGTGACACAGTCGTTGAACAATATCTTTTCTAGACCTCGGATACTCATCGGTCCCGGTCACCGCCGTAACTCAGCACGATGGGACGTGCGTTCGTATGTCAAGCAACATGTGAGACGCGTTCGCTGCTTAGGAGGAATTTGAGTGGACGTACAGTGCTTGGAGTGTGTTCTTGGTTCCAAAAAGAATAGGGGCTACAGATGTAGCAACAACAATTACGACCGCACAAGGCTACGATGGTTAGTTACCTTTCATTATTATCAAGTGTCATGCTACAATTTGTACATAGTTGAACTGAAGTCAATTTTATTCACTGGCAGGCGATCATTCCCAGTATTTACTTCCAAGACTCGTGCCAAACAATCCCCCAAGTTCGTTCCGTTGAATGACTGGAATTGGCCTTGCGCAACAGTCTTGTCGATAATTCCGTGAAATGATCACATTCACGCCTCTGTCAGGGGCTGCGCGGTCGTCCAACACAACCCCACTGGCATATCTTCTTCAGATCGATGATGTTCGCATTCTCTTGGACTGTGGTTCTCCGGATTGGGTCCCAGAACCAGCACATGAGATGAAAGTCGAAGGCAGTAAGGAACCTGTATACCACTGGGAAACATATTGCAAGGCTCTCCGAGAGTGAGCGACCGAACACGATTGGGCTCATCTTGAAAGCCGACTGAATCCTTGTCGTAGAGTTGCCCCCACGGTTGATTTGGTTCTGCTCTCGCACGGCGACTTGGCTCATGTCGGCCTCTACCCTTACGCTTACTCAAGATGGAATATGAAGGCTCCTGCATATACTACGCTGCCAGTGCAGGCAATGGGCCGAATAGCCGTGTCGGAAGATATCGAAGGGGTACGAGACGAGGAAGACGTTGGAAATGAGAGAGAGCACAAGCAAGAGCAAGTTGACGGTACCACGGAACTGCACGAAGGCTCACGGAGTCCATCTCCGAAACGAGATGCACCCAAGGGTAAATATGTTGCAACCCTCATCGAGGTCCAGGACGCTTTTGATTCTGTCAACACTCTCCGGTACTCACAGCCTACTCACCTCCAAGGTCTGCAACCATGTAACCATAACTATACATTTTACTAAACTACCGGTACAGGGAAGTGTCAAGGCTTGACAATCACGCCATTTAATGCAGGACACAGTCTCGGAGGTACAATCTGGAAAATCAGGTCTCCTTCCTCGGGAACCATCCTTTACGCAGTCAATGTAAATCACATGCGTGAGCGCCATCTCGACGGGACGGTACTGATGAGGCAGGCTGCTGGTGGAGTCTTTGAACCCTTAGCCAGACCAGACTTGTTGATTACCGATGCGGAAAGGGCATCTGTGACGACGAGCAGACGTAAAGACCGTGATGCGGCCCTTATCGGTGCGCCACCAGTCTACACCATTCTCCGTTATAGCTCACCGTCATTTAGACACTATTACGGCCACCCTTACATCCCGATCCTCCTTACTGCTGCCTTGTGATTCAAGTACCAGAGTCCTAGAGCTTCTCGTTTTGCTTGACCAGCACTGGAGTTACTCCCGACTAAGATACCCGATCTGCTTCCTATCACGAACGGGAAGAGAGATGCTTACGTTTGTGCGGAGTATGATGGAATGGCTTGGGGGCACGGTAAGTAAAGAGGATGTAGGAGAAGAAGGGATGGGCAAGAGGCAGCATCAACATCACAATAAGAGGAAGCGCGACGAAGATGGTGACGAAGATGCATTAGGCGCATTTGCGTTGCGATTCAAGTGCGGTACTGGTCACGAAACGATGTGGAGTTGCTGATGTTTTTTTTCTTTTTCAGGCATCTGGAATTCTTTCCAAATCCTCAAGCACTACTACAGACCTACTCTTCCAAGGATCCTAAACTAATTCTCGCCGTCCCAGCGTCCTTGTCTCATGGTCCATCTAGGCATCTTTTTTCAGATTTCGCAGCTGTGCCTGACAATGTCGTTTTGCTAACCGGACGAAGCGAAGAAGGGACACTAGGACGCGATCTTTTCGATAGATGGAACGATTCGCAGCGCGCAGATGATAAATGGGACAAAGGGAGGATTGGAAGCAACATCATGATGGATGGTGTACTAAAGCTCCGGGTGCGCGTCCGTCTAACGAGAAACCTAACAGGTTTATTGACCAATTTCCAAGATGAATCACAAAGTGCCCCTGCAAGGAGCCGAACTTGAAGCATTTCAACAAAAGGAACGTGCTGAAAAAGAAAAAGAAGCTGCTCATCAAGCTACTCTTGCTCGGAATCAACGAATGCTTGAGGCCGATGAGGATGAGAGTGACTCTGATTCTGATTCCGAGGATGAGGACGAAGTACGGCGAGCACTCGAGGGTGATCTCAATGATAGTGAAATGGACGACTCTGGAGCTGATGTTAATGGTAGACGAAGGAAGGGTGACAAAGGAATGGATGGTGTGGACTGGGGTTTGGACGGCGACGAAGGACTAACAAAACAACTGCTCTCATTTGATATCTATATAAAAGGCAATGTCTCCAAGGGGACATCTTTTTTCAAATCTGCAGGAGGCCAGACCCAACGTTTTAGGATGTTCCCGTATGTGGAGAAGAAAAGACGTGTGGACGAGTACGGAGAGACCATCGACGTTGGGATGTGGCTCAGGAAGGGAAAGGTTCTGGAGGAGGACTCGGCAAAGGAAGAGACGGCAGACGCACGAAATCTGGCAGACGATGATGCAAAGGTCTGTTTTCTGTGCTTGATTACCATCTTTCGTGCTGAGATGATCTCTGATGCCTAGAAGGCCAACCGAGAGCCCCCTTCGAAATTCGTTTCATCTGAAGTCGAGATTCAACTGGCTTGTCGGTTATTGTTTGTCGACATGGAAGGTTTGAACGACGGTCGTGCTGTCAAGACCATCGTCCCTCAAGTCAACCCTCGAAAAATGGTAACCTTTCTTTATTTTTCTTCCTGAGCTTGACTAAACGTGCCCAAGATTGTTGTCCACGCATCATCAAACGCAACCGATGCATTGATCGAGAGCTGTGCCAATATTCGTGCGATGACAAAAGATATTTTTGCTCCTGCAGTAGGGGATTGTGTGCAGATTGGACAGCAAACAAACAGCTTTTCCATTTCAATCAGTGACGAACTCCTGGCATCTTTGAGAATGTCGAGGGTATGTGTTACAATACAGTATCCTTCACAATTTTTGCGTTTATCCGTATTTTGCAGTTCGAAGACAATGAGGTTGGTTATGTGACAGGAAGGGTTGTCGCTCATGCGACTTCCACAATCCCCACACTAGAACCCATCGCCTCGTCCTCTTCCGCTGTTTCAGAGGAGCATGTTGGTGACCTCAAGCAACCTACTCTAGGTGTCCGACCAGCGGTCGTACTTCCACATTCAACAATGATCGGCGAACTGAAGCTGACTGCCCTAAAAGCCCGTTTGGCATCAATCGGGGTGCATGCCGAACTCATTGGTGAAGGTGTACTTATCTGTGGAGCAGCTGCAAAAAAACACAGTTCGACCACTGAAACTCTTGAGGAATCTGTGGCGGTGAGGAAGACGGCAAAGGGCAAGGTCGAGCTCGAGGGCAACGTCTCTGACGTGTATTATGCGGTGCGACGGGAAATATATAATCTCCATGCACTTGTAGCGGCTTGATTTATAAACTATAAACATGTTCTGTAAAATGCAAATAAAATGTTTTGTAGACTGTTCGATTGCAGTGACCCTGTGGCGTGTAGTAGCCAAATAAGGAAGGCAGAATTTTTAGGTTGCCTCTCACTTCTTCCGCCACCACGACCATCAACTCTCCCATTACCTCTCACGCCTTATCATCATCCATTTCCTGTAACGAACAATGCGCGAAGTTATCTCTCTTCACGTCGGGCAAGCTGGTGTCCAGATCGGGAATGCTTGTTGTAAGTTTGCATTGTCATGGTGCCTCTCACGTCGTATCACATTCACGTCAATCTCGCGTGCTAACTTGTCCCAGGGGAATTGTACACGCTTGAGCACGGGCTAAGTGTATGTCTTCATGCTTCTCCTCGTATTACACTAGAATAACATGCTCCTCAAGCCTGATGGCCGTATCATGGAGGGCTCGCCATCGGCCAGTGATAGCGGCTTTTCTACTTTCTTTTCCGAGACAGGCTCAGGAAAGCATGTTCCCCGCTCTCTATATATTGATCTTGAGCCGGGCGTGATCGATGATATTAAAACTGGCCTGTATCGGTCGCTCTTCCATCCGGAGACGATGATTACAGGGAAGGAAGATGCTGCTAACAACTGTGCGCGAATCACTTCGCTTCCCGCCTATGTATCCTGAGATCGATTTTCAGATGCTCGTGGTCACTATACCGTCGGAAAAGAGCTCATCGACCCTGTGATGGACAAGCTTCGCCGACTTGCTGATAACTGCTCAGGCCTGCAAGGCTTCTTCGTCTTCCACTCATTTGGCGGAGGAACTGGGTCCGGCTTTGGTGCACTCCTCCTTGAACGTCTTTCCACTGATTACGGCAAGAAGTCTAAACTCGAATTTTGTGTCTACCCCGCACCCCAGTTATCAAGCTCCGTTGTCGAGCCCTACAACTCCGTTCTTACGACCCACACGACCCTGGAGCACTCTGACTGTTCATTTATGGTGCGTGTTCTGACCAGCCTCTGAACGCCCAGACCCTAACAATCGCTGTGCTAGGTTGATAACCAGGCAATTTACGACATTTGCAAGAAGAACCTGGGCGTTGCGTCGCCCGGCTTCACCAATTTGAACCGACTCATTGCTCAGGTTGTATCTACTATCACTGCGTCACTTCGTTTCGATGGTTCCCTGAATGTTGATCTGAACGAGTTCCAAACTAACTTGGTCCCGTGAGTCCCATACGTGGTCGAGTTGTCATTTACAATCTCATTATTCAATGAAGCTTCCCCCGTATCCATTTCCCCTTGGCAACCTATGCACCCCTTCTATCAGTGGACAAAGCTACCCACGAACAGAACTCAGTGGCCGAGATGACTTTCGCTTGCTTTGAAAATGGAAACCAGATGGTTTGTGGCTTGGACATCACTCTTTGTACATGGTCTGATTGCATACATATACAAACAGGTCAAATGTGACCCGAAAGAAGGAAAATACAGTACGTCGTGTTCTAAGCACTATCTACATCTCTCACTGCAGCGTAGTGGCTTGCTGCTTGTTGTATCGTGGTGATGTTGTTCCAAAGGACGTTCAGGCGGCTGTCGCCGCGATCAAGACCAAGCGAACAATTCAGTTCGTGGACTGGTGCCCCACTGGATTCAAGGTATGTAGAACATGTCGTGATCTGAGGACAGGAACCAACATGCTATCTCACAGCTCGGCGTCTGCAACGAGCCTTCGTCGTGTGTCCCCGGTGGTGACCTTGCAAAGACATCTCGCAGCCTTTGCATGCTTTCCAAGTAGGTTCTTCGTTTGCTCGGCATAATTAGGCTCACGCGATTTACAGCACTACCGCCATCTCTGCTGCTTGGGCTCGTCTTGGTGCGCAATCTTCGGACTTATCCATATTATCTATTACTCATGTCCGCCGTGCAGACTACAAATTCGATCTTATGTATTCAAAACGTGCCTTCGTGCATTGGTATGTTGGCGAGGGGATGGAGGAGGTTTGCAATTTGACACTCGCCATTTATCCGGGTTAATCTGTTGCTCCAGGGTGAATTCTCCGAGGCCCGTGAAGATCTTGCAGCGCTGGAGAAGGACTATGAAGAGGTCGGCACAGACTCTGCAGACGTCGAAGAGGAGGGCGAGTATTAGAGAGAGGGTGATTCATTTCCAACTTATTTATCCCTATCTTGATCCGAAAGGCACATCAAGGGATATCTAAAATACCCCATCTTTTCCTTTTTCCCCCCTTACCCCTACCATTTCAGTATCGCTATCCTCCTGTTTTCATACAGTACGTACATTTCCCCTCTTGACCTTGAATTACCTATGCACACTTCCATCAAAGCCGCACTTACATGTATCACTTAGTGATAGAAAGCAGATTCTTAGCGTTGACCCTGGATATCGCCTCTTGATGGCACCGTCTTGCAGAGGTTTAAAGTTTAGTCCAATCAGCATCATGGTGAGTAGACGCACACGGGGCGAAATGATGATGATGTAGTGTGACTTATATCGACGGTCCCGAGGAAGGATGATGTCGATTAACCATGAAAGGTATTCTGAAGAGCATTGAGAAGTGGGGGCTGATAGGCTTCCATACCCTCGCAACTGTGAGTCGTCAGTAAGCCAATTGTTTCGAACCAGCCAACCGGCAAACGCGAACACCGGATGGACCATCTTCACAAACGACACCAATTCGGATAGTATAAATTCATGGAACGTCATGTTTGCACCTCGAGGTGAACACAGGTTGAGGCTATTAATTTACAGAGTCCAGACGTGATCGATGCAATATAATCAATCAGTCGCTTGCAGGGATTCCCTGAATTAAGTACGTCTTCGGACCCGGGACTGGGCGGATTGTGTTGTGAAAGCGTCCTTCTGCCTGCAGGCTGCAGTGTGCACACGTGGTGACATTGCAGAAGAGGGATCAGGGAGGTATCATCCAAGAACTAGCTGGACCTTGCTAAACGTATGACCCAAGCTTGAAGTATTGAAGTGGAATACAGACCACAACCGAGTCCGTCTTCAATATGTTGTATAAACAAGTTAAAATTTACTTACAGATGAGGATGTGCTACTAAAGCTGTGTGCCGCAGGTCTTGTTAGGCACGTACAACGTCGGTACATAGTGTATTCCACTAGGTTCCGTCGATCATGATTATCGGCGTTAGACATGACATTGACTTACGGAAATGAACGGATTTTTTTGCATGGCATCGATTGCAGACATGACCATCAGGGCGATGTGGCAGTCCCGGGTGAGGGACGCACGTACTACTAATTGCAATCAGTGAGTAGTAGGACACGCGAACTTTGACCGGTAATGGTTCGGTCCGAAGGCACGCGACGTGTTTGTATCTGGGGACAAAGGTATTGTAAACAGAGATTTCCGGGGATGTTCTGAACCTGGTCCAGGCCCCAACGTCTGCAACCTGAAGGAGCCTCATAGCCGGTCACCGAGTTCGCGTTCACCGGCCTAGTTATGCCTCCGCGTAGGCGTACGCAATTTACCCAAGAAAGTATCGACCAACAGCTTCAGCAGATCCATCTTCTCGACCCTTCGTCGTCATCCGAAAACCTTGAACAGCTCGGGCCTGTCATAAAGCAGATACACAGCAGCCGCCAACAAGAGGCTTTCCTTCGCAGTGTACAGGGCCTCATCGAATCCAAGGATGCTGAGATCGAAAAGATATGTGGTGACAATTACCAAGACTTTATCTCGTCTGTGTCAACCCTGTTCACGGTCAAGTCATACACCGACAAGATGAAGGAGAACATTTCTTCACTTGACAACAGCGTCTCACAGCTGGGGAGGGGTCTGGTTGAGAAGAAACGGAATTTGTTGCAAACCAAGAAGACGGCGGCTAATCTTGACGAGGCTATCGATACATTACATGCTTGCCTCCGCGTCCTTGATGTCGTAAATCGCGTCGATGAAATGGTGAAACAAGGGAAATATTGGAGCGCGCTGAGGGTCGGTGGTCTATGCCTTATGTCAGGTACAACTTCTCAATGCAATACATCACTTTTTGCAGTCGCTAGAAGACATTCAGAGCATGCCACCCACATCACTATCACAGACCCCGTTTTTCCAGCATTTGCTATCGTCCTTACCTTCCTTGCGGGGACAAATCAAAGATGCCGTCACTGCATCCGTGAAGCAATGGCTCTTAGAAATACGAAATGTGAGCACTGAAGTGGGGAAGTTAGCCACGGAAGCAATGGAAGCGAGAACGCGGCGGTGGAGAACACGTCGAGAGAAAGACCCTCTCCTACGGATGAGTCGTGTTGGAAGCGCTGTCGAAATGATCACCTACGAAAAGACAGAATGCAGGTCGTCTTGTCTAATCACCCGAGTGCATTATTGACGCTCTCTGACCTCTGTAGTCAACGTGTTCGACAACGACACACTACATGTGGATTTCAAACCTCTGTTCGAATGTATACACATCTACACGACGCTCGAGTCCTTGGACGAACTGCAAAGGTCCTATCAAGCCGATAGAAAGGTGAATACCTTGCTATTTGATAGATGTATCCACTGAGTTGGAAACAAAGGCTCAATCGGATCTTATCCTTCCTACCCCACTTCCGTTGTCGTCTCTCCCCTCACTCACACAAGAAATATCCGGTTTCTTCATTGTGGAGAGGCATGTACTTGAAACAACGACCAATTTTCGGTCCGAACGTGACGTAGAGGAACTATGGGATTCCATAGTTATGGGCCTCGCCACAGCTATCACAAAATCACTTCAAACAGAGACAGACCCCGAAGCATTTCTCAAAGCGAAAGAGTGTTTATTTGGATCAATTATGACGTTAGAAGTACGTTGATTCTTCTGCCACCCAAGGTAACACCATAACCGATGTTACTCAGGCATTCTCCTATTCGACACACTCTTTGCATTCCTTCATTCTTTTGTTGTTTGAGAAATACGCGAAACTTCTGGAGGCCCAGTTTGGCCGACGTTTGGAAAACGTAGAATTTCCCGTCACTTTGAGTACCATCCGATAAGTTAACATCATGTTTTAGATCGTACATCAGGATGACCATTTACCAATGTACATGGAAACCCCGAGTGAATTCGACAGCGTACTTGACGGGGTTTGGGTCAGCGAGACAGAAAAAGCTCAACTTATCCAGTATGGCTATTTTTTTGCTTGTATTGCCTAATCTCATCCTTAGCAGGGTCGCTCTGCCTCATACCCTTCCTTGGTCACAGACATTCTATTCGAGCTGTCAAGACGTGAGCCTGATTGTCTCTGCTCAGCCTGTCTCCTAGCTTATTTCGCAGATACGAGCATTTATTCAAAAGTTTTACACTTTTATCGAGGGAGTATCCCAACATCACCGGAACATAGATGAACTCTTGGGCAAAGTGAGCTATTTTGGAACTACACGTGTAGCTCTCACCCATGACACCTCTCTCTCGTTCTACAGTCGTTAGATAATCTCCTTACCCGCATTAGCGAGGCAATTGGCCGGCGACTTGCAGGAACGTCGACACTTTCACAGATTGCCCAGATCGTCACCAATTTGGAACACTTCCAAGTTGCATGTACTGAACTAGAGCGGTCGCTTACCAACCTCCGGTACGTCAGATGCCGACTAGCCATTCATTTGACATTTCCCATATGTTCCGACCCTAGGTCTGCGCAACGAGGCGGCACCATCAGGCTTTTGGCGACTTCCTCATTCGAAGGGACACTATCTCGTTCCCTTAAACGGATCACCGGTCTCATCACTTCCAAACTCGATCAGTTCTTTGAGCTTTCTGAATACCAATGGACTCCCCCAAACCGGGAAGATGCCCCAAGCATGTACCTATATGAGTTGGTGAACTGGTTGACTACGGTTGTGGATTCACTGGTTATCAAGGAAGCTTACAAAGATGAAGCCTATAAGGGCGCTCTGGAATACATTGCAGAGTGTCTGATGGTAGGTGATCTTAACTGCCGCTTACCGTACGTTAACATGACAAACGATAACTCCGGCAGAATTTCCTGACAGGCAGGGACATAGGGATGATGAATGAAAATGCCATATCAAATATTCTGATAGACGTCGATTTTCTGGAGGAGGAGCTCAAGCGCATCGGAAGACCGCACCTAACCTCGGTGTTCACGGAGCTCCGCCTTGTAAGTTGGTTCAATGCCAATGACGACTAGTTCTAACCACTCGCAGACGACGTCAATTCCATTGAACGACACAGTACATGAATATCTTGTCCCTGCTATGCGGCACTCGTCATACAGCATTGTAAAACATAAACGCCTACAAGCACTTCTCGAAAAGTTGTCGAGGGCTGGTGCTTCGCAACGTGATCCTGCGGCTCGAGAATTGGCGGAGAAGCGAAGGCGGCACGCTGACACTGTCGGCAGACTATTCCCTGGTGAAGGGCGTTGATCCATAAAAAAAAATGTAACAACGAAGGATGACATGATATTATCATATAATCAATTCGTCTAAAAAGGATTTTTTTAGGGAACCCCATGGTCATGTGTGTATACACAAATCACGTTAGGACAGAAGATGCTAAAGATATGGGATGATGACAGAGCGGAAGAGAAACGGCGGGGCAAACAGATTCCGAGGTCATGAAAGAATTGTACGACACTGATAAAATACGTAAAGGAGATGAGAGACCATTACACTCGACGTTTGATGTTCGCGCTCAACCACTCCAGACCTTCATACAAACCATCTCCAGATGTTGCACATGCAGCCTGAGATGTGATGAGGATACGACCTGAAAAGAAACAGACAGATAACTCACTTGAATATACCAAGTTCTCTGCCGCAGACCGTGGAGTCCAAGTTTATCTGTTATCTCCGCAGCATTCATCGCATTCGGCAAGTCCTGCTTGTTGGCGAAAACGAGAAGAAGAGCATCACGAAGTTCGTCTTCATTCAGCATCCGTTGCAACTCCTCCCGAGCCTCAGAAACACGTTCCCGGTCATTCGAATCGACGACGAAAATGATGCCCTGAGTGTTTTGGAAGTCTGTAGAGGCAACTTGAACAAAATGATATTTGTACAAGGGAGGATGCTTACAATGCCTCCAGAGGGGTCGGATCTTGTCTTGGCCCCCAACGTCCCACACGGTGAATGAAATGTTCTTATATTCGACGGTCTCCACATTGAAACCTTCAAGCGATATGAGGATCAAGCCAATGAGAGAGTACTACTGTACTACACACCAATTGTCGGGATAGTTGTGACAATCTCGCCAAGTTTCAACTTGTACAAAATGGTGGTCTTACCAGCGGCATCAAGACCGACCTGTTATCGGATATTAAGTACCTCGTTCAGCGCAGAAAAAGATGCCAGCAGACCATCAGTATCCCTGTTGGAAAAAGAAGACATGACTCAGAGGCTCTCGTTGATCGATTAGTGGCACGCACGCATTTCCTTTTTGCCAAAGAGGCCGGAGAGCAGACGAGAAACGGAGAGACCCATTGTTGATAACTAGGAGGAAAGAGGAAGCTGGTGAAGGAACGGTCGGAGGATGAGTGTTACGTGTGACTCTTAAATTTTAGAATCCCGCTCGTACTTATACTTAGTGAGCGCCAAACACAGCAATTACACTGACCCTAACTTTACGGGGACGACACGTTTACTTGAGACGTGGTACTGGTACCTGGACACCTACCCAGAACAAGTGACTACTTATGACGCCCATATAATCCTACCAGGCGTGACGGTTCCCGAATAGTCGAGTTATGCTGCGTGCGAATCCTGAGTGTTCATCAAGCAAACCTTTCCAGAAGGATTCTCAAGGTATGGCACAAGTCCGATTTGCGCGTTCCGAGAGAATTTGTGTGCTTGCAGTTTTGTGGAAACGCGGTGACTACGCCAGAAGAACTACAGTCGAAGCCCTCTTAATCCATAGCCCTGGTAA
This sequence comes from Tricholoma terreum, assembly GCA_003316345.1. NCBI lineage: Eukaryota > Fungi > Basidiomycota > Agaricomycetes > Agaricales > Tricholomataceae > Tricholoma > Tricholoma terreum. The sequence goes on from QFEU01017296.1 coordinate 12,582, forward strand.
CCCATAGTCGCCCATATTATGGATTTTTTTGGGCCACCAAATTATCATTTTGCACCAAGAGTTGGCTCTCATCCATAGCCTCGGGCATCTCCTGAGGGGTATGGGTTAGGAGGGCTTCGACTGTATCACATCACATATCTCTTGAATTTTCATTTCAGGGCCAACTTCGCTGAATTTACGTTATCAGAATGAGGCCAGCCCTGGGCCCTACATCAGTCCATATTGACGTCAAGTCATCGTGCTGTGGAACGATTCGATGTGCCCATGGTGTGTGAAGACGGTATTTTGGTGCATATCTGAGAAAAGAAAGTCTAATGTAGTGGATATGACAAAGAAGACCAGCTACTGAGAAAAGAAAGTTTAAATAGGGCGCATTAAACAAGGTTTCAAGTATCAATCATAACCAACCGTGCCGCGTTTTGGCGAAAACCCGACGCTCATCGTAACCCGGAAGCCTTCAACCTACGATCGAGTTTGACCCTCCAGCTTGCGTAGATCCCATTCGAGGGGGATGGTGCGTACTGACAGAGCTCGAACAGGACCAGCTGTTCTTGGAAGCCCGGGTTTGGCCAGATCTGATCCCTAGCTGTAGTAGGTGAGTCCCTACAGCAAAATAAATATAACCAACTGTTCTCTTACCAGCACGTACAACTTCCAACGCTTGGGTGGCATTGAGACGACGCGTCCACATCACTTTACGAACGTTTCAACTTGTGGCCACTCCTACGATGCGAAGGCGGGACTTACTATAAGCAGCCACGACTGTGGCGCTTCGAGAGATGCCCTGGACACAGTGTACCAATACGTTCCCTCCCTCCCGAAGGGCCTGGTCAATGAACCGGCACGCGTCAGGAAGATGTATCAGCAGGTCTTCATAGTCCACATCCTCCACGGCGATACGCTTGTGAGTGACGCCAGACGCCGATAGCTCCGCAGGAATAGGATCGTGGCACACTGACAGAATGTGCGTGATACGCCGCTCAGTCAAAGATCGAGAGGAGCGCGCCGCGAGGATGCTGTCAAAAGATCGTTAAAGCTGGAAATGGAAATGGATCAGGGGGGGTCACTAACTTTCCTAAAAATAGCCTGTTCGCTATGACAGCGTCTACGTTTCTCCAGCTCATCTTATCAGGGATGCTTTAGGTGACTCGACTCGGACGTCTTGGGTTTCTCCTGACCCCAAGTTGGAATGCCTGTTCTTGTACCTATCCACATTGCGACGGGGTTGACGAGCTCCCGTCCTTTCGGTGAACGACCTTCCCGTCTGCGCCATTGGTGTCCTGGTATGAGCAGTAATCTCAAAATTCCAGGTAATGCAGTGTTAGGTACGGAGGTGACGTCTAATCCCTAATCTGAGGCGGTACGCACGTGGTCTAGCGAGCCTAAAACTAACATACATAAATAACGCTACCGCTTTCTGGGCGCCTACATCATGTCAGTTCCTCTTTTGGAAATAATCCGGGAAACCTGCAACTCCTGTGGCAATGCATCTCCCTCCCCTTTAGGACACAATCACACATTTCCGACCCTGACATGACACACATCCTTCGGTTTCGTATGTAGCCGGAAGGCGGCCTTCCCTCACTTACAGACCTTCAATTTCACTGTCCTTACAACATTATTACAAAACTCGCAACGCGGTGTCGGGATGAAAGATATCTGGAAAGCGGTTCAGAACACCAAGTTCAAGCCACTTGTATAGGTTTGTTGTTTTTCCTGAACCCGGAAACACGAGGACACATAGTAAGCATATGTCACAAGCACGGAATCAAGATTATCTGATTCAGAGTCATCTATAGTCGTCCAAAACGCACACCTCTTTCATTTCCTTTCAAGTTACATCAAGAGGACACGGGCGCATGCAACGTGATGGCGGCATGTTGGTGATAATTACGTAATCACAAGGTTTTTCCAAGATTGTCAGAAGGGTATGAATGACATAAAGAGGTGGCGCAATTGAACCCTCATGTAAACCCTCACCCCCACAATCTACACACCATGCCTATTTCTATAGAGTGGGCCTCATTTGTGAGCCAATCCCCGCCGTTGTTCTAACCTTCACTTCAAGCTCGCTTCTAGTTTAATAAGGATGGTTCCCGCCGGAAACCACCAGCCTCCACGATGCACGGGTGGCTCGCCAAAATGAGAGGAACACTCGTTGGAGACGAGAGTTTGAGGAGCCGGGTAAGAGACCCAGCTTATCAACTGCATCTGGTCCCGATGCTGTATCACACACAGGGTATGAGGGAGATGCGTGAGGCCCGTGCTATACGCAGGTATAAGCGGGAAAGGAAGAGGCAGGCCCAAGGTGGCCGAAGCCTATTCAGCTTTTTTGGTACACGTAAGAAGACATCGCAAGCTCCAGTCCGAAGCAGAACCTCCCGAAATGCAGGCCGAGGTAGTCGACGGAAGACACATCATCGACCTTCCACAGCACGACCACCTCAGACTCGGAAAGCATCCGGAGCATCCGGTGTATCGCGGAGGCCCACGGGAGCTACCAGACGAGGCTCCTCCCGTCCGCATCACACGAAGAGAAGAGGGAGCGGACGTTGACGAAGACAACATGATGTCGTCGTCATCATCATCCCTCAACCTCTACATTATTGGATTCTTAATTTTATAGGCATACCTTAGACTGTATTCTATTACCTGGGGTTGTGTTGGTATTATAAGATGGATATCTACCTATCGGGCGCTTGATCCCTGTCCAGTCGGGCAAACACGACTCGGAAACATGATCGTTCCTTGTGGTCCTGAGGTGATGGTCGCCATCGTAGGGCATTGACCCCGAAACCTGTCACTCTGGTATGAGTATGCGGTGTCCTTCAACGATCGCTGGTCGGTTAAAAGTTCCTGTAGCGCAGGCCGCACAATGTCCTACACCCCGACCCTCCCTGCGTCTGTAATGATCTTAACCTGTCTCACTATTTGTCGCCGTGTCTATTCTCATTTGCTCTTTCATGGACCAAGGACTTGTCTCGGTAAGCGTCGTTGGCATAGCAAGCCCAGCTCAAGCTCATTCAGAACGGTTACGTCCTGATAGCTGTGGGTAAACCCGACCTGCGCCTTCCTCACGATCTTGTTACTGATTGGCTTTGCTACAAGATCCGACAAAGCCACCGAACTCATGTGTTCGACCACCGCCATTGCATATTGACAACGCCGTGGTTTGGAACATTCGCCGCAATGGTGCTCGTTGCATGGAAAGGTCAAGTCGGACTGGGTCTGAAAGTGATGATGATTCCGTTTCCTCCTCAGTATGCCCTGTCCCAAAAACTGCAATTCATGACCACGCCTGTAGAGTCTGCACTTCTGGGGGATCTTGCCATCAGGACAACCATTTTGCGAAGAAAACTCGTACACGATGAGATTTGGTTCGTCCTGTTGCGCTCTCGAGGATCGTATGAACTGATAGATATTGAGAGATGAATTGCCATTCGGGGATTCCCAATATAAGTATGATCCATTCATTTTGCCCACCTTGATGGACTGTACCTGCATTCTTGTGAGCGAATATTACGAGGTAGAAGTGGGGCCCCCGCCCTATTCCAGCACGGACAGGCCAAATGATGGGAGGTTACACCTGAGATACAAAGTCAAGTTTCGTTAGACATCCAATTTGGCCGTCGCAGTCACATCGTTTAGCTTAGGTTTTTTCTTTTTTTCTTCCGCCTCTTCCTCTTCTTTTTCGGACTGTGAGCTTCTGGTCCTGCCTCCTGATCTGAACTTTCGTCACTGGACAGCGAATTCAGGTTCAACACAGATTGCTTGAGCTTTTCAATGGATTGGGATGGCAGCGAGCGACGATTTGATGGCAAGACTGGCGTCGACGTGAGGGATATATTTACAACCTGACGTGTATTTGGTGACCGCTGGACAGAGTTCTTCGCTGTTGGACCATTTAGTAAGCAGGGCGTGGGCAGCGTGAACATAAGCGCTTGCCTGGAGGCTTTTCAGGGGTATTTCGATCCGTCTTGTCGATGAAATCGGACTGAATGGCAGGAGATCTGGCAGGAGACACTTGGAGTTGATTGTCAGGTTTTTTGGCTGAAGAGGATGATTGCGGAGGAGGCACCGCCGCAAGTTGAGCATCGGTCATACTATCGGCTTCAGTTACCATTCCCACCACCTCGGCCTGTTCAGACATTTCAACGTCTATTGGACGTGGTACAGCCAGCGCCGCAGATGCGCTACCGGCACTGTCATCGGGTGCCGTTCGCCTCTTCTTCCTCCTTTTGCCATTGACATCCCCGAACGGATCCAACCTGGTCTTCTTCTTTATGGCTCTGGTTTTACTTTCCTCCTCATCGCTACTCTCTGACTTATCTTTTTTTACCTCTGCCTCGTCCTCTTTCGTGCGTTTCATACCCCTTCCCGTAAGTTGACCCTTCAAACGCGCTGCTTCACGAGAAAAGCTCTGTGTCGCAGGGATGGGGGCACCTACTCCGAGTCTGAGCGGAAGCAGTCAGAAATAGTGCTTACGCGGGAGAGCGCGAGAACCCACCTTTGGGGGCGGCGCATGTGCTCCTTTAATTCACCCTCCACGTCCCTGCTCCTGCTAGATAGCTTTCGAGATGGCTTTATCCAGGAAGACACCAGGTTTTGAGCAAACGACATTGATAGGTCGATCTGAGCCTGCAGAGCTTCTGTGTCGATTTCATCCTCGTCGATATGGAGGTTGTCCATGAAGCGAGGGTACCCTCGAGTGTGGGGGATATTATGCAAGAGCTGTATTTAAAATGTTTATGACTCGGATTTGATATCCGCCTAGTTACATCGCATTGCATCGCATCGACCTAGCCCCATCCAGCTGAGCTTCATTTATCTCTAATAGCTCAATACGTTGTCCAGCTACATGCTTTCGTCGAAACGTAAAAGACACGAGTTGGAAGATTCAGACGACGACGAGCCATCTTTTGGGAGGCAGATTCTTCCCGTCGCAAACCTTCCAGAGGACTTCAACAATGAACCTAGCGATGGAATGGAATACCTATTCACTGTTAGGTATGGCACGACGTTTCTCGTCAACATCTTGTGATACATTGTCTGTTATAGGAGAGACGCTCGATATCTTCCACATGTAACCCGAGTCGCAAACCCATTTGAGACAGAGAACGCTAATCCACCACAAGAAGATAACCGTGTTATTCCGAGCCATATAACCTTGCCATCCGAGGAATGGCGCGCAGTTCTTGAGATTCGGTTCAGGAATTTTCGCATGGCAAGTAGCACAGGCTGTACTGGCAGTATATTCGGTGCACTCATCAATTTATGCACAGAATGTAAATCAGCCCACAATCCATATTCAAATGCCCCCAGGAAAGGGACCTCGTGGCAGGCTAATGCCCGAGAAGAAAGAGAGAGATCTATGGTGGGCATATCTAGCTGGAAATCCGGAATCAGACTGGAACCCTCCCAAAAAGCCCAAACAGACTCAGAAAATGTCGAAACGCCGACGAGGGATGCGTGCTTTTTCTGATGACGCGGGATCCCATGATAGTCCTCAGCACGAAATATGGCGGGTGGACGACGAGGGAGGGGTAGAAAACGTATCGAGGGTAGATCCTACGGAATCGTTACCCACACCAATTTGCTCTCCTGCACCACCGGAGTCCTCGACTTCAAGGGAAGAACACCTTGTTGGTCCTTCCTCGGAGTCGCTACCCCCACGGACCACGACATTGAAGCCAAGGGAACCCATGCCGTCACTGCTGCAACACATTGATCAGGTAAGAAGTGCTCACAGCTGATTCTTATGTGAAAATTACAAATCTACCAGAAAATGGCTCTGCATCTTCTCATGTATTTTGCACACTGGTTCAACCTATATCTGCAACAGCCCGACCCCGCCATTCGTCCACTTGAATCGCATGCGCGATGGATATTTGCTCTCTTAACAAAGATTGAAGATCATATATCTGCGGACGACATGAGCCTACTGCGGCACCTGGCGCGGGCATGTCTCGCACTGCTCAAGGAGTCTATCAAGACACGGACAGTGAAATCAGAAGATCTCGACAATTCAGGTGATGAAGAGGTGATGAGCGAGCGGGCCTGCTGGATTATTGTTTGTATTGTTGTGGGAGTTTGGGGCCAGCGGGATCTCTGGATGGACGCGGAGGAGATGCTGAAAACGGACTAAGTACGGAATGTATACTAGTTATTCGGATGCCGTAATGATGTGTGGCGTTTGTATCAAGGGGTGCTAGCTTCTGTCCACGTTCCACTTGCCTTGAAAAACTCTTCCACTCGCTTCTAGTCGCTCGCTTTACTTCCATCCCTAAAATCCTATACCCATCGTCATGCGTTCTATTGCCGCCTTGTGCTTGTCGTTTGCTGCTTCCGCTCTTGCCTACACCGTCATCACTCCTTCATCCTCTCAAGGGTGGACTAATAGCGGTGCTCAGTCGTATGCTTCGACTCTTCCGTCTAATGACTCTCAAGTGATCTCTGCTTCTTAGATGCACCTGGCAGCGCGTCGACAGTGACAGACTCAACTTCACTGCCCTCCTGGTTAACCAGGTGACTTTTTTTTAAAAAAAGACGTTGACTTTTTTTTTTCCATCACGCTCATGATCGTCGCAGGACTTCAGCGTGAGACAGATTTTGTCTGCGCTCGTCGAGGGCAGTCTTGAGCAGGTATCCCTCAACCCTCCCAACTTGGGTTGGCCAACAGGGACCGGCTTCCGCCTCAACTTCGTACAAGACACAGAGAATTTGGACACCATCCTCGCACAGTCCAGCCAGTTTTCCATTTTGCCTCCCAACAACACGGCCTCGTCCACGACCCCGATTATGTTGGTTCATTTTTTGGTCACTACCACAGACTTGCTAACAGTACACGTTGACTGCAGTGCATCAACCGTGGTCGTTCCTAGTTCGACTGCTGTCAATAGTCCTAGCTCCACCACCACCGCAAACACCAACCCGCCGACTTCAAATGCCGCGTCTCCCGCCATGAGCGCCCAATCTGGGCTTCTCGGGATATTTGCTATTATGGGTTTTGTGCTTGCCTAAGTAGCCGAGTATGGTACTTAATTCCTCCGTTGGGGTCGTAATCCTTTAGCATTCTGTGGACATGTTTTCTGGTCTTTTCGGACAAAGTACTTTAGTTCACATTTCACTGGTCGTTTGTCGTGGGTGATGGTGAATATACCCCGTCCTTTCAGTTTGGAGTGTAAGCAATTGAGTCACCGAGGCTTATTTCAAATTCCCTTCATGTCTAAATCGTTCGAGCATCTTTTGCCTCCGAGCTGGAAGGCTCAAATTACGACTTGGTTTGCAGAAGATGTGCCTTCTTTCGACTATGGCGGATATATCGTCGGCGAAGCTCATCGGGAAGCGTTCCTCTTTGGAAAGGGGCACAGCGCAGCTGTACTTGCTGGATCACCCTTTTTCACCGAAGTATTCACTCAACTTGGTTGCGAGTGCGTATCAAGTCAGTACCGCCGACCCTCCGCTGACCACCTAATATGAACAGAGTACATTGGCACGTCAAGGAAGGCGATATCTTCGAACCTGTGAAACATGTCGCAACTGTCAAAGGCAAAGCGCGGCATCTGCTTCTTGGCGAACGGGTGGCGTTGAACATGCTTGCAAGGTGCAGCGGTATTGCCACGAAGTAGACACCTCTGCATTCATTCTCCGGCTTCATATAATCTTATCAGACCGCCCGCAGATCAAAGAGAGTCAAGGATCTTGCTAGAGGGTACGGGTACACTGGAATTATCGCAGGTACTCGCAAAACTACCCCAGGTACGATACTTTACAGGTTTTCCTCAAGAAAACTCTAAGAATGCCCGATGTATAGGATTCCGTCTGGTTGAGAAATACGGTATGCTAGTCGGAGGGATCGATCCCCATCGCCATGATTTGTCGAGCATGATTATGCTCAAGGATAATCACATCTGGTCATCAGGCAAGACGAGCATAATTTCTGATATCATCGCTGATGGCTCTTCAGGTTCTATTACGGCTGCCGTACAACAAGCTCGGTCTGTTGGAGGTTTTACTCTACTTCTTGATGTGGAGGTCCAATCCGAGGCAGAAGCAGACGAGGCTATCGATGCTGGAGCCGACATCATAATGCTAGACAATATGGAAGGAGATGAGCTAATCAGCGTAACGCGCCGCTTGAGGGAGAAGTGGAAGGGCCAGAGGAAATTCCTGTTTGAAACAAGTGGAAATATCACAGAGGCAAATCTACAACAACGGGCTATCAATGGTGGGCGTTTCAATTACATCCTTTTCTGAACAGCGCTGACTTGGGTTCTGTCGATAGAAATCGACATACTGAGCACCAGCGTCGTCCACCAATCTGTGCAGCATATCGACTTCAGTCTCAAGCTTCAGATCCCGAAAGGAAGTAGTTAGTCGAGGTACGCGAGGGAAGGGAATGCAACGAGTCATCAGTATTTTTATCCTGTTAAACCAAATAGTGAAAGGGCATTTCCTCCACGCACCCCCTCCTTGTCAGCTTGACTCCACCCCTGTACTGCACCGATTGCCTCCAGATTCTCCACAACGCTCCTCCACTTTTCAGTCGATGTAAGGGGTGGAAAAAAGGGATGATCGGTTCCAAAAAGAATTCTCTGGGAGCCCAGACTACGTGTCAAGGGTCCAGTGACAGAGCCGCCTGTTTGATACTTTCCCGAGCGAGCAATCACATCGCTGACAAACCCGAGTTCCTCCGCTCCATATGCGACAGCATCAAGATATAGCTTTCCCAAGTAGTAACGAGCATCGTGTTTGAGTCTTGATGCTACAACTGGATCGTGATCGATACAAGATGCTAGGCGAGAAGAAAGCTGAGGGAGTGCTCCCCCAGAGTGAGCAAGCAGGAGACGAAGGGATGGGAAGTGATCCAGGACTCCAGATAGAATTAGCCTAGTCGTCGCCTACATCCCGTCATCAGCATGAATGCCAAGTCTACCTCAGGTAAAGCATACTCACTATCGTAGTCTCAAAAGGAAAGCCCAAAGCAAGCGGGAGCACATGGCCGTTGTCCTTGTCTCCCCAGGCTTTTCCATCCACTCCATAGTGTGGATGTAAGAAGATGACCAAGCCAGCCTTTTCGATCGCGGCCCAGACGGGATCCAGGTCCGGGTCATCAAGGCCCTTCCCAAGGCCGCGAGTGCCCATAATTAATCCTCGCAAATGGGGAAGTCTCGATATTTGGTCCACAGTATCAAGAAGAGAAGCTGTCGTAATTTCGGGAACAAGCGGCAAAAGTCCGAATCCGTAGAGGCGCTTGATTTCAGAGTTGGGGACATCAGGGGAGGTAGAGCAATACTGTTCAAGATCTTCGTTCAGCTCTGCGGCTAGTGTGCGTGCTTGCGATGCTGGAAGGAAGTCTAACCAAGGGTTGGCGGTACTTTGGGAGAGTTGTCAGACAAGAATGGTGACATCGCGCATAATGTCCACGCCCACCTCACGACCGAGACGTCGATACCATGTCTGTCCATAAACTTTAGCTTTTCCTCGCGGTCCCAGTACTGCGGTCCCACTGGTCGGCCTCCACTGGGTTCGTGGTCTAATATCAAGAGTCTCTCATCCAACTTTCCGTCGCGTGTCGTTGAACGGATGAAGGGAACAGAAGTTCGTGATCGCAATAATGAAGTATATCTAGGTAGATAGACATGGGTATGTATGTCGACTAGGAGCTTGGACGCCATGATTCCTCAGGAGCTCAAGGAAGAAAAGAAGAGGCATGCCTCGTGTGTGAAAGAAATGACCGGCAAACAAATTCGGACTCAAAAAAGTTGTGATCTCCGGAACGCCAGATCCGCGAACATGGTCTAGACTATCGTAGTAACTCCGTTCTGTTCACTGGCACAAGATGGTGTCACCATTTCAACAAGAGCTACAGTCTCTCCAAGAAGAGGTACTGTAGCACACTATCGTTTCTTTCTACAATAATTATTTCAACAACGTTCGCTAGATGACCACAAGCTTTTCAAAGCTGCAGGCCCGTCTGACCGATATAGCACATCGGTCAGAAGAGGTTGATCAGTTCTGGCAGACCAGAGTCGTTGAACTCGAGAACACGGTCCAAGAAACACTCAGCGATTCTCGATTGCTTACCCATCAGAATGCAGAGCTAGAGCGTAGAATTGCGCAGCAGAACCCAGAGATGCAGAGGGCGATAGACGCCCGACTAGCAGTCTTTCGAAAGCTACGCAATGCCTATAGGGTTATCGTCGACTTGGCAGAGCGGGTAAGTTGTTGCTCTATTATTGCCCTCTCCTGCCCAACAATTTGCAATTGAGTCACAGACAGTTGACATAAACGTGAACCAGTTGACTGAAGAGGAGATTGCAGAAGTATTAACGGATGCCTTCGCTTCGGAAAGATCGCAAGCCAGCGATTCGAGCTCTGAAAGTGACGAGACTGTGCATGGTGTGCATGGGCAGGGACAGGACCATCACCAGAACAGCGGACCAGCTACACCTGCAGGTCGCCTCGAAGAATCCAATATGAACACCGTTCCGGAACCAAACAGAATTACGAGGTTGAGTTCGAGCGCGAGTTCGAGCCCACGAACAGGCATTAAAGCGGCCATGCGTGGAGGACAGCGGGTAGTCACTTATCCTTCGACAGCCGGTTCAGTAGCCAATGATCCTACCAATGCATCTATCAACTCTAGCCCTGCGTCATCTAGTCTATCGGTTCATGAGGCTCAGTTGCAAATTCCTGCAACTAGCGAAGGACCTTGGCAGATACATTATTCGAAGATTCCCGGCTCGTCGGAAGGGACTTGTGGGCCAGTGTCACCCAATATGCTGGTGACGCGTCTGGGACTGAGGAAAGAATTGGTTTGCAAATTTAGCTTTCGATGACGTTTAGAGGACTGACAAAGTTTGAGGCAGCGTGAATCGCTAGAGGGGTACGCTGATGCACTTTATGTCGTTGCAAGTAAGACTGAGGTCTTGATTATATAGCCTTGGATTGCAGGATGAATTTTGCTTGCGGATTCATATTGAGGGCAGCTTCGCATTTGTATATGACCCCATTTTTCTTGAGGCCCCATCGCAGACACTTCTCCTAGACTGGGGAGGTGACCTTGTGAATAAACGCACAGAGAGATACATCACACAGAACAAGAATCCAGCGTTTCACACGTTCGTGTTTCCTGTGCAGAAGGTACATGAATTTGGCCCTTGCCCATTTGGTAATCTAATAGTTTGAGACAGAACAATTGGTTCTATGTCGGGGCACACACATGGAAAGTGGAGGAAATTCCGTCGACCTGGCTAGAACTGGGATCGAAGGTGAACATAATCGATATTTGACGTTCCTCTAAGCAGAAAGTGGTATTTGCAGTCGAGACGGAAGATCATCAACAAATTAATAAATCGCAGCCATGGAAACGTGGACAAGCAGGATATTATTCGTCGTCTGGACAGCAGAGAGCTGCGCGAGTTCTATGTTCGAATATCGAGCACAGGCCAATATGAAAGGTCGCGGGACATGGCTCGAAAGATGGGGTTTGAGGACCAGATCCGCGTCACTAACACTAATAGTGCCGGCGCCGGTGCATCGCCTCGGAGCGGGCGGATGATGATGAAATCTGTTCCCCTTCCAGATGGTGGGAGCCCTACAGGTTAATAAGATAATGTTCATGCACCAGGATAGTGTATATCGAATGTAGCTGCTGCGGGATTCTGTCCAGCGAGAGGGCCACTATAGCTTGGTTATAGTAAGTGTTTTGAGACAAATGACTCGGACTCTGATTGGAAACGGGATCAACAAACAATAATCATCAGCGGAATATCTCTAATGATCACGATGATACTAACCAGTATTATTAACTTTTATGTAGATTCCCCCCCCTTCGTATCGTATCCTGTTTCTGTCCTTCTTCTGCCTACAAACGGGGGTGGCGCTGGTGCTTGAGTTTTTTCAGTTCGTTGTCTCCGAATTCCTCGACCAATTTACTTCGTCTGTTCTTTGCGGCAACTATTCTTTTATTTTATGCCTGCGATACATCGTCGTTCGTTTGTACGGCCGCAAGGCCGGCACTTGGAAGTTTCACCCCGCCAAGCTGGGAATTCTACAACAATTTCTTCTTCAGCGCTGTCGTTCAATTCTCTATCGACCCCCGCTACAGCTTCCCAACCTGTGGCACCGGGTCCAGATAATTCAGCTTCATCTGCGTCCGGTAGCACATCTTCAGACCTAGGGACAACATCTGGGGACTCCACTTCAACTCGGACTTCGATCACTTCGACCAGGACCTCGACCACGGAGACCACAACCTCCCAGCCTTCTTCGTGTGTTCTTTCAAGTTGTCCCTTTGCGATGTTCCTTTACCAAACGATCTATAAACAGCACCACCTCTTCTACATTGAGCAGCACAAGCCGCCCTACGCCTTCTTTGACGTACGTTCCTATCTCTAATGTTGCTCCATCCACTTATTGATCAAACCCCCCAGAGCTGCGCCGTCTTCCTCACAGAGCGCTAGTCGCTCTACTTCCACTTCTGTGTCTTCAGAAAGTTCAACAGTATTACCTGTTAGTTCGGACGCGGGAACAACCCTTGTTGCTCTCCCACCTTCATCGACAACCGTTGTTGTACAAACATCTACAACTCCCCCACCCGTGCCAACGGAGTCCGTTGCCTCTTCTTCAAGCAATGGGTAAGCTATATTTTTATCCACCAAGTTTCGCTCTCTATAGATTCTAATATTCCCATTCAGTTTTTTTCAGAACACGGCGGCTGTCGCTGGGACATTTACTGCACTCAGTGTGGTTTTGCTTGGACTCGTTCTATGTTTCTTCTTGCGCAGGAAACTACGTAGAGCCGTAGAACGTGATCGCGGTGATTCAGAATCCTTTACAAGTTTCGCCGCAGAGCCAGAAATGGCACGCAAGGCATCTGCGCGTACTGTGTCCGCGAATGGTCATAGCACCACTTCTCCTGGACCTAGTATCATTGAACTGACGACACAAACGCCGATGGACCCTCATGCGATGAATCATTCACATATCCCCCTGAACCACGGCTATAATTACGCATCCAGCGCTCTACGGGGCCTTCCGCCTGTCCAAGAACAGGAGTTTCCATTTGGTTCCGCCTACGAGCAGACGATATCCGAACCATCCCACTACTCCACTAGCACCCATCCGTCACAACTTTATTACATACCCCCTCCTGGGCACGGGGACGTCCCACCCGTCTTAAACAGGAAGAGTGTCGCTCGGGGATCATATCAACCATCTATTGATTCGTTCTATGGTGCGGCGTGAAAACTCCTTGATGCTTTTATGCTCCTCAAGCCACGGCATGTTTATGGACACTTTCACTTGTTCTTAGTGTAGTCATTCGGAGCTGGAAGAGGGTCAATTTATTTATCTAGTCTGCTGTACCTACTTAATATCTCTGGAGTGCATCGCGTGGTTGGAGCCAATTTACTTCACCATGAACCTCGGCGTT
>QFEU01017355.1:0-11070 GCA_003316345.1 Tricholoma terreum
GAATTATAATGAAGGTGGTGTAACCAGTGTCAAAGGCTAGTCTTGTTCATGAATCACTAGCATTGTATGGAATCTAATTGAGTTATTTCAGGCCACTGTGTAGGAAGAGTGCGCTGTGTGTTCACTCTTCCTTCTAATGCCCTGACCAATTGGTTTTCATCATTTCACAGCTTGGGCGGACACCTTCTAAATATCTCGCATACGTTGAATGGTTCACACCTTTCCCGAATTCACCCGATCCAAACCACTTACTGTACAAAATTTCCAAACTTCATGTGCATGGTGAACAGCAAGCAAGCATTGTCCCAGTTCAGTTGATTCATCAGAGTGTACATCTTTTTCCAAAATTTGGACCAATTGCACCACATGAATGGAAGTCCAACAATGTTCTTGATCTATGTCACACCTTTTTCACCAATCCATTTTCTGATTGTTTTCCTTACTCCAACTTGTACTGAATAGTATCATGAATACTTATGACCATCTTATCTTGTGAAATATCTGGATAATTACATTACACTCTTTGCTTCGTTAATGACATTTGCTACAATTACCTGGGCATTAGTTAGATTTCGTTTTCATACCTCCTATTACCTACTTTCCTTGGCTGTTAGTGGCATTTCTAGTATGGCAGCGGAAGTTAGTGCTAAATTTGAAATTGAGGTTTTTCCTGATGTAATTGCTTTTCCTATCGAAGTATGCTTTGCCATGATGTCCTGGCTTCTCAAATAATGGAACCAGTGTTCCATCAACCATACAGAACCCACCTCACCACTCAGTGCATGAGGCAGACTCTACCCATCCCTTTGCCACCTCTTTTTCTTCCTCTGAAGGCCAATGGATTGCCAAGTCATGAAGTGCAAGAAACGCGATCATTACTCTGCGGGTAGAGTTGACAATGGTGCCACTGCTCACCCCTGCCCATTGTGCAATTGCTTCGACGGACGCTGCATTTCCATTGTGACCAAACCAAAAGAGGGTGATTGTGAGCTGTTTGTCAACTGAAAGCTGCAACATAGTGGAATTGTTGGAGAAGACTAGGTCCCCTTCGATCATGTTCAATAGCATGTCGAACGTATTTGGAGAAACTCGCAGGTTTTGGCGAAAACATTTCGGATCATTGGCCTTGAACTCTACAAGAACCAAGTGGAACTGAGAGGACTTCGCAACCTCATGGGGGTTGAGAACACGTGTCTCCGCGATAACCTGGAGAAGAGCTGCTGTTTCAGCCATCGCAACAGCATGTTCTTCACCATCTGAAGTTATGTCTGTGATTTGAATTCCAGATGAGGAACTAGAGGAGGATGATGATGACGACGAACTTGATGACTCGGATGACGACGACGACAATGACGACAATGACTCGGATGAATCAGTGGGTGAGTTCATCTCGATGTCTTCTGAGTCGTTTTCGAGGTCCCTTTGTATAAAGTCATCCATCTCTTGCTCAGCGGACAGTAGGATGATCCGAATCAGTGCTTGACGTTCAGAGATAGTGGGCATATTTCGGTGTTATCACTCAGGAAATAAAACTTGAAGTACTAAATCTCATTTGGTAGCGAAGTTGAGGTAAAGCCTGCCTCTTGAAAAGGAGAGCTGTTGCGGGGCATTCATGCCTCTGACCTCAATTTGTGCACCAACTCTGGTCACATTTCGCGAGGTTGTGGTGGTAGTTGGGGCCGAGTTGAGACTCGGAGGTAAGTTGGGGTCGAGTTGGGGCGCCGTGAAACCCCCTAATGGCAGGAGGGGTCAAACAAAAGGTTTTGAGTGTATATACAACAGTCCCGTTTCGCCACCCCCTTGTGTGTAAGTGAAGGGCACTGAAGGCAGTTGGACGTTGGGTAAGATGTGACAAGTCAACTCAACCCTGTGGGATGAACTTAGTATAATTTTGCAATCCTATCATGAAGTATATATTATCTACCAAAGGATGGCAGTCTAAAATATAAATACGCAACGTTCTTTTTAGGACTACGGCGAAAGTGGGGAGTAAATCTCTCATTCACCATCATCCTCCGACTCTCCCTCCGACTCCTGGAGATTCACAAGTTGTTCCTGCAGCCCTTCTACACGAGACTGCAGCACAGTATTGTGGCCTTCTAGAAGTCGAAGACGGGCATTCGACCGGATGAATTCCTCGGTAGTAACCTCGAGTTCTGCGCGGAGGTCGGCCCAGGACTTGCTGGGCTCCTCCACACGAACCTTTTTTCTGGCCGGTTCGAGATCGCGGGTGCGAGCTCCTTGAAGACGGGGCGGGGTTTTACCTGCGAATACAATTCTCTCTGCGTCAGTCAAACACTGGTCATAAGAAAGGAGTACACACACGGATGAGCACGGCACACCTTTGGGTTGCATCGCTGCTCTCTGAGGACGTTGCGATGGTCCTCCCTCTTCTCCCTCCTTCACATTCGTCCTGTTCCTCTTTTTTGCCTCTGGGTCTTCTTGCTGTTTCCCAGAACGTGACATCCCGCCCCAAAAGCAACCCTTTCGATTGCGTCGGCATTTCACACACCTCGGGTCGTTGTCACCGATCTTGCAGTCCTGAGGCTTCCTGGAACTGGCGCAACGATCACACTGAGAACAAGTTTAACATTAGGGAAGGGAAAGGGACAGAGAGTGGTAAGAATGACTTGCAGGTCCAGAAACAGAGTGAAGGCCAGAGTCGAAGGTAGCAAGTCTTCCCGAGGTGTCGGGGGTTTCGCGGCGAGCCCGGACGACAAACACAACGTCGGGTGAACGTGAGGGGTTGGGTACATGTGGTGCCTCGCTGGATCGGCTTGTGGGATCTCCCTCGCCAACCCCTTGTTCCCTCTCTTCTGCTGGTTCCCCGACCACTTCGCTCATCTCGCGCTTCCGTTTCGAGTTTAAGCCCAATGCCAGCTCTTCTACCCCTCCCTTGATATTTCCCTTCTCTGAGTCCTTATTACTCCCTTTATCGTTTGTAATTGCGAAGGAAGCCTCCCCAAGCGCGCCGTTCGTCTTGCCCCCACCGAACTTCCAATCTTTGTCGCCGATATCAAAAGCATCGATAGGGAAATCGAATACGTGCCGCGAACTCTCCGTGCCGCCGACGTCAATTTTGCCTTTCTCGATGTCCACCCGTTCGTCTTCTTCCTCTTCCCTGGCGATCTTTGCCTCCAATTCATGCAGTTCGACTATTGATATTTCGTCCTCGACATAGAGCCAGACAGCTTCGTCGAGGCGTCGCTTTCGATCCTCAGTCCGCGTGTGCTTATTTTCGGTGCCGAGAAGATGTGGCAGGAGGATGGAGCCCCAATCCAGCCAGGAGACCTCCTTTACATGAGCGAAGGCCCGGCGCGCGCTCATTAACCGCGACTGTAGAGGAGCCCCGTCGACGTCGACGCCATTCTCTATAAGCTTGGCCTACAGATGAAGGTTAGGAGGAAGGAGACTTCAAAATAAATAAGGCGACGTACCCAGAGCCTAATAAATTTTCTTCCCCAGTCTTCGAAATCTGAGAGTTCACCGAGCAAACCAGGAGTAGACTGCATAAGATCGTCTAGCTTGGTAAGAAGAGTTGGAACGATAGCAGAGGACATAGCGCGCGTAGTGAAGAAGGATAAGAGTGGCGACGTGCGTTCAAAGAAATGGGAAGAAGTTGAGTTCCCAATATATTACAAGATGTATGGCAGTCGCGTCTACCGAGTCATTCTTTCAATTCAAATTCCGTAAGCCGACCCTGGCTGGCTTGGCGTCCTGAGCGCTGATGCCATATATGTAACTCCCCATGACATGGACACGGATTCTGTGTAAGTCGGGAAAAAGAGCGGAGGAATTGGGGTGCATTCTTAACCCTCAAATACACTTGAGTGGAGTTTCATCAGTGTGTTCAAATCAACGAATATTCCTTTTTGATCCCCTCCTAGGTTGAATTGAAAGCTTGCTAATACGCCACCTTAGCATTTGTCTGGGGTTCGGGTTCGTAGCTTGCCCATAGTCGGTGCAGCAACGAGATGTGCGAGTTTTGTTCAAGCTCGAACTTCAAAATCAGACAGGCTGTGAACATCAATTCAGATGCCAGAAGTGATAGTACTCGATACTCCTACCGTGACGGATGTTGTGCGCATGGAGACCGAGAACCGATATCGGAGTGGCAAAAGGAAAAAGAACAACGCCGCCCAATGCCAGTTCTCGTCTGGGGTTCGAACCCATGGCTTGCCTATACACCAGAGTCCGTATTTCGGAAAGTCCGAATCCGAGTTGCGCTTCACTAGCCGGTGTACCAACGAGATGTGTGAGTTGGAATGCTGACCATGGATTCGAGAGGCTCAAGTTGCATGACTAGGAATTGAAATTCAATTCAATTCTGGGATTTGACCAGTTGTGGGACATACAAGTGACGAGGCAAATAGCGATAGTAGAGCTGAACCACGCGACTCCGAGTGACATCCAACTCTATAACGTCTCGGAAAGGTGTCTCTCGATTTGGGGTTTTTCGACCACCGTCTTGTCCTGTCTGGTAATCGAGGCCGAACCGTGAGACGTCCGACAGAGACGTGTGTCCTACACTTATACCAACAAATAGAGTATTGAAAGTAGTGCGGGCGCCGCTTGTCCACTCTTCAGTACTAAGGGCCTCCTTGTCGGAGGATCAAACCCAGCCCCCACTCTGCCGACTAGCTCTATAGCACGAGAGAATAATACAATGACACTGGTAATCGGCACGAGACAGTTTTATTGACCTAGGGAGGATAATCTACGCTGAAATTGCCAATTGTGTAAATATACGTGAGCAAAGAATATGAAATTTACAGACCCAGACACCGGTTAATAGCGAGATTTGTTTGGTACAACGTTGACGGAGTCTTGGATGATTGAACAAGTCATAAACGTAGCATCCGATGAAGACGTTTGGGGATAGCTGCGCCGCATCAGATTCGAAGGATCATGGGGTGAGGCGTTAGAATTCATTCTCAACGTCTACTAGAGAGCTGTAGACACAGTATGACTTGTGATCACATGTATCGTCCGTGCCTTGATTACATCATGGATCGCAGCAAAGGGAAAGCAGTGGTTAAATAGAGCACCATACGAGCATAGATAGCAGACCAAACGTCCAGATGGAAGGTTCGGTTATGCCGCAAGAGTGGTTGACAATACCCGCGCACAATGAACGCACAGCAACAGGTATATTCATCCATGTATGTGAAACTGATGATCGGACGACATAGAATCTGACATTAGAATGGTGTGTGACAGGGTATGGGGCAATCGAATTTACCGTGGAGGGAAGTCATTGTCGACTCATTAGCACCCAAGCTGTCATTTATCCACTGGATTCTCCCGCTGGCGTAAGTAATTGGCATGAGTTGGTGTTAAACTCACCACCTGACTTCCTAAGTTCCTATGTAGACCTATGCAATCTGTATCTTATCACGAAGGAGAATATATGCCCAGCTGGTTCGACATCAAAACCTTGCCCCCAGGGCCGGACGAATTCGACAAAGATGCGATCTCGAAGTCCGTTGCTACGATCGAAGGCTTGATCCAGTCGCTAGTCCAATCGGGTGTAGACTCGCGTCGTATCTTGCTTATCGGCTTCAGCCAGGGTGCGGCGTTGAGCATGATGGTTTCGCTGAAAACGAACC
This sequence comes from Tricholoma terreum, assembly GCA_003316345.1. Taxonomy (NCBI): domain Eukaryota; kingdom Fungi; phylum Basidiomycota; class Agaricomycetes; order Agaricales; family Tricholomataceae; genus Tricholoma; species Tricholoma terreum. Next base: position 5,610 of record QFEU01017355.1, read on the forward strand.
ACGCCCTTGGGGGCGTGGTGAGTCTATCAGGATGGATCCCTCCTCTGGCTAGAGATGTGATTATGTAAATCTATGCAAGTATAGTTTTCGCTTACAAGAATTTTGAAACAGATGATGACAACCACCTCTCATGATATCCCTATCCTCTGGTGCCATGGAACAACAGACCAGTCGATTCCGATCTCGTACGGTGAGGACGCAAATGCATTTTTACGGGATACGGTCAAGGTTCCACAGACTAAAGTGCAGCTTTTCGTCTACGAGGGATTAGACCATACAACTCGAGAGGACGAACTGAATGATGTTGCGTCGTGGTTGCAGGATCTACTAGTAGTATAAGGTTATTCTTGAATAATAATTACTCGCTGGTTTGGGCCGAGCTGCGGAATTGAATTTCAATTGATGGACAGAACGTCCAAGAGTCCAACGTGGTTCCGTCGCCATGGCCCTCGATGAACTGACTACGACAATTTATGATGCCCTAAACTCGCTCTCACAAACTCACAAAGCCAACTTTCTGCTGGACACCGCTTTGGCCCGTATTCAATCAGGCCAGTGCGTAGTCCAACCTAATCAACCGCTTTTATCCTGAACTCTAGTTGCAGGTATGGTCCAGATGTCGAGAACTACATAGACGTATACCTCCGAACACCTAACCTCTCAAACGAGGACATCGCCAGAGCTTTGCTTGCCCGTGGAAATGCTCGAAAACGTGGCGGGGAGCGACTTTTGGCGAAAGCACAGGAAGGTGTGTTTTCGTTTGATCCAATCATTCCTACACTCCCTTTGAGCTGGCCCCCAATCAGATTTTCATGCGGTCCTTAAACTAGACCCGTCAAATCGTGAAATCCAGCAACATATTCGGCGAGGCAAACGGGTAAGCAACTCTGTCAACTGTAATACATAGTCTTCAATATTGCCACACAGATACATTTCAAGCATGAGCCCAGTTCACAACGTGCCCCTCCAGAAGTCTGGGAGCGAATAGCACTACACATTCCTCGGTACCATCTGCGGACATGGTTGTTCGTGTCTACCTTCCACAGAGAGATAGCTGTTCGTCAAATTTTCCACACGCTTGATCTATATTTCGGGGAAGACATGGATAACTTACATCGAGGCTTGGACATATTTGACCGCGCCAAGGCGGATCCACTATTTGCAAGTTGTGTAAAGTGTCTCCGACTTCATTGGGCGTTTGAAGAGGGAGAAATGCTTGACCTCACAGCTCGTAAGTGCTTGCCACTCTGAATCGATGCTCCTTGTGCCCGAATGCTCAAACAGGGATATTCAAAAATGCGCTTCCCGAGTTCAAATCCTTAGTCGATTTTGAATGGATAGGCTACCCCGAAATGGGTGCAGAGATAGTGCAAATTCTGCTTGCTACCCATTCCCATATCCACAGCCTTGCTTCCATGTAGGTATACATCCTAGTTCCGCACTTCACTCGGCGCTAATGTCTACATCAGCGGCTGGCACTTTGACGCAGTTGGCGTCTCTGCATTCCGCAACCTCCGAAAATTCACCCTACGTGCCGAAGACGACGACGGGATTGCCGACATGGGTGAAGTGCGGACCGTACTCGATCAAAACGAGCACACCCTTCGACACCTCATCCTCGGTGCGTATCTTGAACGACACCACTCATGGGACTCCGCCTTCCAATCCATCACGATCAAGAACCTCACGCACCTAGACCTCGTCGACACACGCATCTCGCACCTTGTACTCGCACGCATCGCTCACGCGAATGGGCTTCAGAGCCTCACTCTGCACGGTACGCTCGAGGAGCCTGGTCCAGCAGCAGTCGTGTTTGGGAGCGACCAGATGATCGACGGGGTACACACGTTCCTGCCTCACCTCGAAGCGTTCCGGTTTGTGCTCACAGGCCACGAGGAGGACCTTACATTGTATCAGAGCGTCGTGAGGCTTCTAAGCCAACGGCGGAGGCTAAGACGGCTGGATCTGGGTGACTGTCCTTGGGAGTTGGTCATAGGGTTGTTGCCGGACTTGGTCGCGTTGAGGGTGCTAGGTGTGAGGATTGCGAATGTGACGCAATCGGCGGTGGCGGCACTCGTCAAAGCTGTTCCGAAAGAAATGGCTGTTATCAATCTCAGCACGTCTGTCTCCGATAAAGCACTCGTGCGTTGTCCCCACTTTTTTCTCTTTGCTCCTCTAATTGTTCTTCCATCTAGAACGAGTACGCATCCCTTTTTGCCAGATTCCACTCCTTATCCTTTCTGCATCTACAATGTACCTCCAAACGCCGACCCAAGTCCAATATCTTTTCCGAAAAGGACTTCCAAGTGCAAACCGAAGCATGGTTCTCTGGTGCACGCAGCATTGCAATTGCCGTCCCCTCAGTTGACTTCATTGGCTGGCATGGAGAGCACTTCGTTGTCGCGCGCAGCGGGGCGACTCCTGGAGCTTATGACAGAAGCTGGGATAGACGTACAGAAGTTGAACTAAAGGAGCTTCCTGTGAGGCGGAGGTTGGATTGTGGGAAGGGCGTCGATCTGGGGAGTGAAGATGCCATGTGGTTGGAGAGGAAGGACGTTCCCATGGATTATGAGAGGCCGGGCTTGGAGTGAATTGATCGGCAAAAGGATTACTCTTATCTTTAGTCTTCAATGTGTATTGTGCTCCATATCTTTAACAAGGCTCTTATAATCGAGCCCCCGCGAAGTACACAATAGGTGGACATCGCTTGTAACGTCGACTGTGCACCTTTCACCAAGTAGACACGTCAAAGACTCGATTAGAAGGGTAGTCTGGCAAGCCGGCCCCGTAGAATAGAGCAACCGGAAAGTCTCGTACATACAGGAAGGTATGAACATCGTTATGTAAAGTCTCGTGGCGTGATGATACTATTACCACAACTTCAATTCCCCTATAAAAATTGTATTTCACAATCTATATTGATGTGGCTCCTGGTACTTACTGGTGTTGGATTGAATGGGGCCCTTGAAAGCAGGGGCCTTGACGTGATATGAGTCATCAATCGCACAAGCCCTGCTAGTAGCCTTCGTTCCCAGTGTTGCCACCACCGCTGGGCCCACCATAGCTGCTACCGCCATGGTTGGCAGGCGCACTAGCACTACCAGTCTTCTGCCGGTGCTCCTGTGCCTTGGTTCTGAGAATCGCTGCTTGCTTTTCGGCCGCCAGTGCCTTTTTCTCATTGCTTTTCGCCCGCCAGTTGTGGTACCAGCCAAATAGTCGCCGATCCAATACCTCAAGATCGCGCTGAGCCAGTCCATGCTCCGCAGCCTCACGAGGGAGGTGCACATCAGCGTACTGGACATCCCGCACCATGAGCTCGTCATCCAGTGCCCGAGCGAGATTGGAAGGGATTTTGACATGATCGCCACTGGTGACAGAAATGATTAGCGCATTTACGTGGACTGAACGTACGGACCCACCCAGTCACACCCGTGATTTCGGTGCCTGTGATGGGGACGGCGGAAACGAGGGCTGCACCCCCGACACACACGAGAAATACTGCGGTATGGAAGTATCTCATTTTCGAATGATAGATAACACCAAAGTCAGACCAGCTGAAGGTGAAAGGAATGCAAGGAGGATGCTATCAGGGTTCAGAACCAGCTGAAGACTAAGGTCGGCGCCCCAAGAAAGAGCTCTGTATTATAATAGTGGAGATGAGCTGCTGTCCTGTCTCCATCGCACCCATCAACACAGTGCATATTGATAGTACATTACTAGGCTCCACCGCTCTGTGCCTGTTTCATCCCTTGATAGGTGCCATGCTGGTGCCATGTATTTCAAATTTTTGGATGTATGAGATATGAGAGATTCATATTGATCAATGGTGAAGCTTCGAAGGGTCAAACTACATAGAATCATGTCATTGTTCAAGTTGCGTGCAGCACTCCCACCCGAGGATCACCATTTGACAGCCTTCCAGCCTATTGCCGCTGATCCTATCCTTGATCCGAAGATTGACGAGTTTTCGTCGTTTCGGGTCCATAAGTAGTGTGAATTCGGTTCTGAGCTTCGTAAGGCAGTCGACGCCACGTCCTTTGACAGTACGGAGAGTGCCTGTTCATCTCTGTTCATTCAGAGACTTCCGTCAGTTTCTTGAAGTCGCTCTCGAACACGGGGGTTGTCTTCCCAATTATCGGTGAAGTCCCGTGCTTTCAGAACCCTCTCAGTGCTCCGTGATCGTGTCGAATGCCCTTCGCTAGTCCTTCTCTCCCCAGATCCAAACCCGCAAGCGCATCGTGTGTTCGCCCCACTGGGCTGCTGCCCAAAGTTCACTCTTCTAAACTTGCTCGCTTGCATATCTTGGTTTGCAATTGAGTAGCCGAGGGTTCAATCGAATCCATCGATTTCCCATCGCCTTGAGCTGGAGTCAGCACATCGAGAAACGTGATTTAACAATCTGCTGTCTCCATGGCATGCATTCAAGGTTCAAGGTTCAACGCAGACATTACGCGGACCAGTGCCCAATTGGCAATGATACATACCATACAGATATAGGCCTCTGAAAAAGCTCGTATACGATCAGCGGAGTCGGATGGTGCAAAAGCTTGGATCAGATCAATTCCAAGATCAATAATTGACATACGCTACCACTCGCTACCATCAAATGAATCAAAGCAATATTCTCTCATGAAACGGGTGGACGCAGTGCTACAGTAATAGCGTGGATGCCGGCTGATGCCAGGCGCTAGAGCAGAGTGCAAACAATGCAAACTCGATGATTGAGATCAGATATTTAATTGATTGCCACTGGTATAGTTCTGTACCCCGTACCTGTTGTTCTGTGTCATCGATGCCCTAAGTAGGACACGTAATCCCATCTCCCGAGTAATAAGTAATACTTATGTAGTAGTGACTGTAGCAAGGGAGTAAGGGAGTGGCATCCAGACCTAATGGATCGATGTACGCTGGTCCGGGGCGTCGGCAGCGGCTGCTTCGTGTGCCTTGCACCTGCTTGCAGCACTTGTCGGGTCCTCGCACATCTAATAAGGTGAGGCCTGCACGAGGAACGTAGGATTCGACATCCTGCAAGAGACTGGATATTTACGTACCTGCAGGGCTCCAATATCTAAGATATTCAAACAAAGCCGGCTGCGGCACAACCAAGAGATAATTGAGAATTAGATAGGCAGCAATCTGGACATGCAGCAGACATACCGCGTTCCGAGATGTTCATCCCTGTACGAGATCTTCCTGCAGAACTTCCCTCCGAGACTTGACGGCAGATTCAAAGGCGCATTCGACTGGAGGCGACCGTTGTTCTTGGCCATGAGTGTTTTGGCTAGTCCTCCTTCACCATCGGTAATGAAAAGTAATCTTTCAGTGTTATAGGACGAGAGACAAATTATGATTTGAATGAGGGCATGATGGCATCATGACTTGACCATCTATTTCAACAAATGGTAAGATACAACTATAAGGGAATTGAACTACTAACCAAAGGGGCAGGTCAAGGTGGATC
>QFEU01017584.1:0-10085 GCA_003316345.1 Tricholoma terreum
TAGCAGATGAGTCCGAGTACGTTTTAACTTGCCTGTGTTGGTGGCTTGTTGATTGATGGATATGTATATAGCCAATTTGGGAAGCCTGGGACGATGTATGACTTTGAGGGTGTAGATATTGTGGAGTTGAAGGAGAGGGCAAGCCAGCTTGAGGATTCGCAGAAGGGGCTGAAGAAGAAGGTCAATCCAAAGGTGATGAATATGATTGATAAGTGGGTGTTTTTCTGTGCTTTGCCAATGTGTTCGTCATGTTGACTTTGATGGGGATAGTGTTGAGAAGAGGGAAGACGACTTGAAGAGGATGTTAGCGACCGTGATGAAGGATAAGGAGAAGATTGAAGAAACTATTGAGGAGCTTGACCGATATAAGCGAGATGCGCTGCAGAAGACGTGGGAGAAAGTTAATTGGTAACGGCATATGATTCCCTCGCCTGAAAATGTATGCTGATGGCGTATGCGGCTAGTGACTTTGGAGGGATTTTTGCAGAACTTTTACCAGGAAACTTCGCGAAGCTGCAACCACCAGATGGACAGGATCTCATGGACGGGCTTGAGGTCAAAGTCCAACTAGGCAGTGTTTGGAAACAGAGCTTGACAGAGTTGAGTGGCGGGCAACGGTCAGTCATTTCAAACCCGGGTTTTGGAAACATCGCATATTCATTCTCTCTACGATATTATAGGTCCTTGATCGCCCTGTCCCTCATAATGGCACTCCTCCAGTTCAAACCTGCACCCATGTACATCCTTGACGAAATCGATGCAGCATTGGATTTGTCGCACACACAGCACATCGGCCAGCTGTTCCGTACGCGCTTCAAGGGGTCACAGTTCATCGTCGTATCTCTGAAGGAAGGCCTCTTCACAAATGCGAATGTACTCTTTAGGGCACGGTTCCGGGACAACACGTCGATTGTGGAGAGGACAGCACAGAGATCGGGGTCAGCTTTGTATGCCAGTAATGAGAGAGATCGGAATGCGGATGACGGGGAGGAGAGAAGTGCGAGACACAGGAGGGCTGGTGGTGGATAGACAGGCTGGACCTAGGCGTGGTACATTTTATTTCGGTTTGGTGTGATTTCGAGTATTATATGTGCTAACTTTGTGTAATATCACTGCAACATTATTGTAACGGCCATTGCGACACACGCCAGTGCGACATATGGTGAAAGACGTTCCCCTGTGAAAGGTAAGGAAGACTTCGGTTGTCGTGGTGTATACGTCACATACCTATCCGAGCAGACATGAAGAAGAGCCCCAAGAATCTGGTGATAGAATTAGCCTCGTAAGCTGAGAGCGATGTGTGTGAACACACACCCTTGCTTGTTTCTGTCGACCAGTCGCGGTGCCACTGCACGCACATATGTGCAAGTGCAAATCATCAACAAGATGACCAGGAGCAACGATTGGAAGTTGAAAAGCGCTGACTGGTGTGAGGGTCATAACGGGAATGCTCATGGCAACCTGTAGAACACACCATGAAGTGGACCTTGAAGCTCTTGGAAAAGGGACTGAAGGGCGCTTGACGCTGTTGAACACGATACTCCGTGAGAAGACAAGTATTACGTACAGTAACAAATTAATTATATTCCAAGATACCATGTGTCCAACCGTTTCAAGGATCCCCGACGAGGTTTCAATCGCCTGTGGATCCTCGCACCAATAAAGTAGAGCCGTTTACTCAACTTGACCTCACCGATATGGACGAGTCGTCTGTCTGAAACAGAAACTAAAGTGGATGCAGAATCCCTCTTGGCATACCTGGATCGCTGTAAATCTGAAGGGAAGGCTATTTGGGATGTGTCGATATCAGCATACGAAGCGATACCCCCCAAGTCAAGCTCGACGAACCTGAGATTTGGTTCCGCTGCCTGTGCAGGCGCAATAACGGTATTGCATCCTTCATTGTGCCTGTGAACTCACTCGAGGGCGTGAAGAATCCAAGCGCTTCAGAGCGGTCCTTGCCCTGGCCATAGCGCAATCAGAAATCTACCTTGATCATCTTGAGGACTTTCGAAAAACCCCAGCGTTCAAGTCGTTATTGTTCTTTGTCACAGACCTCGTGAAGCTAAGCAGCGGTGGAAGTGCTCAGGACCGAATGGACGCAGCTGGCATTCATGACCAGCAAGTTCTGTACCTATCACCCGTGCACTTCGGTGAAGATCTCGAAACTGTTCTGTCCCTTCCCAGTCCGAATGGATCCTCGCTACTACAAATCCTTCGACGAAAGAAGAAAACACCGCTCAAATGGGTATCATTTGCCCAGCACATGATATGCTACCAGTCCTTCAACGGTTTTTTTGTTTACCTCACAAGGATCCTGGCGCCAAGAAAGAGTATAAGAAATTTAATAAGAATCGGAAAAGTGTCAGGAAGGGAAATATGTAACAACGAATACGTTTTGTGTTAATCTTATGGCCCATGATTACACTATGCTTTTTGAAGCGTGTTTGAACGTCTTTGATCTCTCGTATCTCCATTCGAGGCCAAGCGCAGTCTTCATCATGGGTTCCAAGTCATGGCTTGTGCACAACACAAAATCCGAGGTTGCCCCTCTTTCTCTCTTCTGCAAACGGCGACTCTGAATGACTGCCTGCGTTCTGGAATCCGGGGATTCACCCAGGCTCTCTTCGTCATCGGCGCTGCATTTATAATATTCGTTGACAAAGACCGAAATGCATGTAGAGGAGTTGCAAATGCCTCGGTGGCCTCCAGGTCAGTGAGATAGGGCGGTCCAATATGGTGTAGTGAAGTAGAGGGATTGAGACGGCTTTCTGCCTCTGGATTGTCTTTGAAAGTCCGTAGATCATGCGCGAGGAACGACAGCCGCAGGCTCATTGCTCTGAGTTTTTCTATATTCGTGTTTGTCTAACAACGTGCAGGTGAGTAAGCCACAAGCCAGATGCACCAATACATCATTCCTACATACTTCGTCCTTTTTTGACTGACGGTTTGCGTGCTTCTGTCTTGTCATTTGTCCAACAGTGATGATTGTGGTCACAATCGATCCGGAATGGGGATTCTTAGGCCCTTCTTGTCCATAATCGCGCATATGCCACTGCCCCAGCCAGTGTGCATTTATCCATGATGGCTCGCTATCCAATATGCAACGTTCAACCCTGATTATGAGGTCCCGAAACGATGTTCGATCTTTTCGCTGTCAATCTTTCTAGATAATGCTATCGAATCCTGAAGTCTCGTCGAGAACTGCACATTGGCCGGGTAGGTGACAGCGGAGTGCTTCCAGCAATCCTGAAATCCCCTTGTTTGCTATGCTTTCTTTTGGTCGTACTGTTCTCCTGGTTGAATGGCTCATGCTAACAAGATGCATCATGCACTTTTAGCTACTGGAACCTAGATATTGTTCTGGCTGCGACCTTCGACACCTTTGCTCAGCAGCAGCTATTCCTTGAAAACGTCACAGCCAAAGATAACGCTCCGCATTTCGATTGTTTGGCAGAGTTTGGTAGCATGAGCCTTCGGGGCCAGGCTCGGAAACGGACGCTTGGCGCATTTGTGGATCACGTTGTCACAACTCATCATAGGGTGCCCCAGCAAGCTGGGCCGAAGTTGGAGTCGGCGGGAGGCCTTTACTGTTCAATATGTGGGAGAGGATGTTGAAAGACGCGCGTCATCCCCAAGTCATCCCTCGAGTGTTCTATCTGGAGATATCATCGACAAGTCGAGTACGTCACCTCTACATACTCTTGGCCCAAAATTGTATATCTGAGTTTGCGATCTTACCAGGCCGCCCGAGTTCCTACGGTGGTCGATCTCAAGCTTACATCTTCTTTACTTTGCACCCTTTTTACACCGTCCAGACTCCACACTCTCCTGTGCTCTTTCGGCACGCTGGAGAACACTGCTGCTATTGTATTTGGGCGTCTCGAAGAATTCATGGTTCTAAATGGATGGTGCGATGATCGCAGATGGCTTGAGGTCAAAGCTTAGGGACGGCTAGACTCAGTTTTCCTATCAGGTCTCAATTGCGCCCAGTTGATGTCTTCACCGAGGAGTATGGTGTTGAGAGGTTGATGACGTCCGGATGCCCGCGCTTTCTGCCAAAGGAGTTCAGATTACGACCACGATCATGTCGATGACATATGGAAAATATTCTCTCCATTGACACCTACATTGTAAGCTCCTGGGTCCTTCGTGGGGATTTCGCCCTCCAAGACTGTCATACATAGTGTATGTTCCCAATCGACCCGATCGGGGCTGCCCTAGCATATTACCGTGGCATACCCCAAGAATGCTCGTAGAGGTGCGAACAGTGCCATCCATCCACAGATGCTGTTTCATCGGGGAAAGTTGCCTTCAGATTCTGTTGGTATCTCAGCCTGTGGGTGAGAATCGGCCTCCCTTCCGCTGTGGGGCGTGGACAGGATGCACCTAACTGTAGAGCAATGAATCGCCAGACAGTTGTCATTTTATCTGTCTCCATGGTAATCTGCTGACACTCTAGCTTGTTCACGATCACTGCAGATTTACGGCATCTGCTGTTTCGGTCACACTCAAGCTAGTTATCCTCTCGCCTTGGTGGTACACTCTTATTCACTCAATTGTTCTGGTTTTCAAGACGTGTGTGCGTATACATGGGGCTTATTCGTCGCCGGCTGAGCGGTTGGGTCGCGTCTTGTCCAAACCCGTTGGACTGCTTCCAGTTTTGACTTTCGTCTTCCGGACTGATGAAAGGTTACCGCATCTCTGGACGGGCCGAGGCTCGACTGCCTGGGGTCCCTTTACGTTGGGACTAAGTCGAGCAGATCGACGATGTTGACGACGACTTCCCCTCGAACTGGTCACTGCTTCTGTCCTCTTCTTTGTGGGCGTTCGAATCTGGTGCGACTTTTGTAGCCATTCTGCCGCTGCAAGAGGTCAAGAACTTCTTTCCCCAGAGATGGCCACGGCGGCGATTGATCCGCTTGCTAAGATCATGTGGTTCCCGAATACATGACGATCACTGATTCGCAACTTCGGGAGGTCTGGTTCTCATGCTTCTCTACACTTAGGGACCCCGCCTGACTTGATTGATTAGTTTTTCAAGGTCACTCCTCGGAAAGAAGGTTGTTGAAGGTGGATACCCATGCGAAGCGGCGTATGACGACCTCTTGTGCAAGGTAGACGCGTCTTCCTGGGCCTCATGGCGCCTCAATCACTCTTGAACGACGTTTGCGACATGGCCTGAAGGCAGCTTAGTTGCCATACTTATTACGACGACTTCTGAGAGATTCCCTTCTCCATCCATGGCTCGGCATGTCGTCCCGCCATTCCACTACAAGAGACACCACATTCCTCAAGACTCTCGTCCTTCCCTCCCTTATGTCTGACAGTCGGCGTGCAAATGATTCGTTGGGCACTGCTGATGAAAGGGGGATTGATAGAGGTACTGTGAATGTCATGCTCGTCTTTTTTTTTTCTCTGACATCCCGTCAAGCCAAACTAGAAGCGATCGTTCTCCCCGAGTTCGATGACCCGAACATTGACAAAGACGCTGCCGTAGCAGGCATACTTGGTTAGTGATACTAATTTCAGACTCGTTTCGTGAGCTCAATTGCCCCAGAGGACGACTCGCCTTATCCTGAAGTTCGTTCTGCCGTCGCTAACATCGATGACCCTGACATACCTGTGTCGACAATCCGTTCTTGGACTCTTGGTTTGGTCTGGGCGATCATTATCCCTGCATGTGTCCTGTGATGTTCCTAGGGATGATATTCTGACACTCATTTAATAGGGCCTCAACCAGTTTTTCTTCTTTCGATACCCATCAGTCATGGTCTCTGGGGTAGGGAAAATTTATCTCCAATATGTGCATGAAATTTGGATCCTGATGATAATTTCATAGATTGTTTCCCAGCTTCTCGTCTTCCCTCTGGGCAGAGCCTGGGCTAAGTTCTTTCCCAATATCAAGATTTTTGGTGTCCCCCTCAATCCGGGTCCGTTCTCAATCAAGGAGCATGTGAGACCAGCAACACCAGCCCTCAGGAATGTTTTGCGTTACTAAGTAAACGACTCTAGGTTCTTGCCACGATCATGGCGTCGGTCAGTGCTGGCAGCGCGTATGCGACAGATGTTGTGGCCGTTCAAAGAGTATATTACAATCAGGATTATAATTTCGGCTGTAAGCGACTTGACAACTTACCATGTCAACTTGTCATACTCATCGATCTCTGCAGACCAATGGATGGTTGTCATGTCGACACAACTAATCGGATTTTCTATCGGAGGTATAGCTAAACGGTTTCTTGTACAACCTCCTTCCATGAGTCAGTATATCTATTCCAATATTCGTGTTGGTGTTGAAATCTTGTACAGTTTGGCCGGCCAATCTTGTTACTTGTGCCCTTTTCAATACGCTACACGCGCAGACCTATGCCGGTATTGGGAATAGAGGGGGCCTCAGTCGCGAAAAGTTTTTCTTGTACGCGTTCATAGCTTCCTCGATCTGGTACATTTTCCCGGGGTATCTTTTTCAGGCACTGAGTTACTTCTCGTGGGTCTGCTGGATTGCCCCGGACAATATTCCGATCAATCAGATGTTTGGATACATTCATGGGATGGGCATGAGTCTTATCACTTTTGATTGGGCTCAGGTTGAAATTCCTTCTCGTGGCGCACGAAACTGTATTGATCAGTGGTTTTAGATTGCATATATTGGCTCTCCACTGGCTACACCATGGTGGGCCGAGGCCAACATTGCAGCTGGCTTTGTTTTCTTTTTTTGTGAGCTAGGCTCGACTCGCTCTCCCTTACATTCTTTTCAATCATCTTACAGGGCTCCTTACACCTGTGCTTCACGTACGTCCGTTTTCCCAGGATACAGAGAGTAAGAGCCGGATTGACGCGACCGCAGTACGCCAATATATGGCAGAGTCAGTATATGCCGTGAGTGTCTCGTGTATCCCTGGAAGACTCGGAATTGGCTGAGACAATTATCCTAGCATCTCTTCTCGCAATTCATACGACAACACGGGCAAAAGATACAACGTGACGAGGATTTTGAATCCTGACTCTACGTTCAACGAAGAAGCGTATCAAAAGTACGGTCCTCTGTATCTCTCGACTACTTTCGCCGTCTCCTATGGATTGTCATTTGCTTCGATTACTGCGACACTCACGCATGCATTTCTGTATTTTCGTAAGCAAATCTGGAAACAAGCTAGACGTGCGATGCACGAGCAACCCGACGTTCACGCTCGATTAATGGCGCGTTATCGTCAGGTGCCGGAATGGTGGTATTCATGTGTCTTTTGTACGCTTCATCTTTTTTCGTGAGAGGAGTGGAAACTCAAGTTTCCCGCAGTAATCATGTTCGCTTTTGGTATTATATCCATTGAAGTGTGGGACACCAAGGTGATATATTTTATTCTCAAAGTATCTCCGAAGTCTAACAGTTTTGTGGGATGTAGTTCCCTGTGTAGGTCAAAAGTGATCATCTACCAATTTTATTACTGAAGCATTGCAGTCAATATTTCGTGCTTGCTCTTGTCATTGGTAAGAGGTCTCGTTTATGGAAATCTCGCCGCTGACTCTCGATAGCATTTGTTTATGTTATTCCCATTGGCATGATCCAGGCGATCACCAATCAACAAGTCGGCCTCAACGTCATCACTGAGTTAATCATCGGGTATGCTCTTCCCGGTCGTCCAGTGGCTATGATGATGTTCAAGACCTGGGGTTATATTACAATGGCACAAGGTACAGCTGTTCCATCTGCCCATTACGATCGATCGTTTGAACTGTTTGGTAGCGTTAACCTTCACTTCCGATTTCAAACTTGGTCACTATATGAAGATCCCTCCGAGGTAACACTCCCCGATCATCGATTTAACTACTTCACGCACTGTTTTGACCAGATCCATGTTCTGGGCACAAGTCATCGCCACTGTCATCGCAGGAACCACTCAGCTTGGTGTACAAGCCTGGATGTTTAGCAACGTCCCTGATATCTGCTCCAGCAACCAAAAGAATAGCTTCATCTGTCCAGGAACTGAGGTTTTTGGCACGGCAAGCATCATTTGGGGCGTTATTGGACCTGCTCGACAGTTCTCGAAAGGACAAGTCTATTACGGTATATCTATCCTCTTTCCGCATCGAGATAACTAAATGAATTGGAATCTGAAGCCTTGACCTTCTTTTTCCTCGTCGGATTTGTGTGTCCTCTGGTCGCCTATCTTTTGAGCTTAAAATTTCCTAATAGCTGGCTGCGGTATCTCAAGTAAGTCAAAAGTCCCTCGATCTGTTCATAAGCGTCAAGTTCCCATGTTAATACCCCCTACAGTTTTCCCGTAATCTTCTCGGGGACTAGCTCTATTCCTCCTGCCAGCGCCGTCAATTACGTGCCATGGGCCATCGTTGGCTTCATTTTCCAATATATCCTACGCAGACGTCATTTCTCGTGGTGGACGAAATACAATTATGTTCTTTCCGCTGCTCTAGACGCTGGAGTCGCCGTTGCGGCAGTCCTTATTTTCTTCACTCTGCAATATCCCGCGAATGGGACAATTGGTCAAAATAGCATCCAAGCATGGTGGGGCAATATGTGGGCGTCTTGTTCAGCTTTCAATCTCTCCGGTTTAACTTGTATAATAGAGTCCCATTTAAAACTGCAGATGCAAAGGGTACGCCGATGCGTCAGGTTGCCGATGGCGAATTTTTTGGGTAAGGCGATATCAACTTGAATTCGGAATTTACTTACATTTCCACGTAGACCGAGAAGATGGTCATAGTATGAGTATTATAATCTTTCTTGAGCAGGTTTTCTACTTTATCAGTTGCATGCCTTCCGCTGACCTCATAACCTTTAGTTTCATTGTGTAATACTGAGTAACAACCCTGGCATCAGTAAATATGGGCTGTAGCGGCATCCTTGCAAAACGCACATATTAATTTATCAACTGCCATTGAAATAGACTTTTGACATGCAACAGTGTTTGCATTTATGCTTTGAGTGAAAGGAGTCTTGACTCGCGTTTCAGATTTTTGATGGACTGGTCATTTATTGTTCTCCGTGTTTCTCGTGTTTCTCGTTCCAAACTGAACAGCCCTTGATCATGACGTCCGGCATTGCCACTGCTGCCTTGGTGATGAAATCAACTTCAAGTATACATACTCCTGTCGTCGCAGTGATGGAACTTTTGCGAGTTGATCTCATCCCCCACCCTCAGTACAAGCGTCGAAGACCTGCTGTGCAGCGTCCTTCGTCGTCTAAACTCTCTCAAATTCACCTATATTTCTACAACTGATACATTATGTTTAAGAATTCTAGTGAGTCGGAATTGCGCCATTGGTATATGCGATACGGGCACTGATTGACATCCTCTGTTGTGCGTGAAAAGAACTTCGACTTCTCTCTCCACTGGTTGTTGTGTTGTTGGGACTTTGTGCTGCTCCTGGCGTCGCCGCGGAAACAGTCTGCTTCACGGCAATGTGAGTGTTGTTCCATGCTCCAATTTGGCTTTACCGAGCGAACCTTCCCGCTCTGGTCGGCTCTCCATAACATAAGCCATATGTTCATATGCTGCACAGCTGTCTGGCTATATATGCTGACGCAATCGATGTGTTTTCAGTGACGGTACAGTGCAATGCTCCAGCGTACTTTCGTACTCTGCAAAGATTGCCATTTGGTGCTCAATTCGTGCGTTTCTTTGAATGTTGCTTCGTGGCCTTTCGGCGACGTTCTTCGCTTTCTAGTCGGGAGTGTGGCCTTGGGCCTTGGGCTGTACATATTTCTATCATGCCGGCGGAGACGCAAACAGGCGATATACAATGTCGAGGCTGGTCAGATCCATGGGCCATCACTCGGGGGAACGTTTGATCCGAGGACAGCCACACTGAGTGCGACCTATCCAAAGACACCAAAGGTGGTCCGAGTCGTCAGCCCAGAGGGCACGCCACGGTCTTCGCATTTCGCCACGGCGCAACAGGAAAGCCTTGCGAGTGATATTGTAAAGGGATGGCCTAAACCTCCACAGACGGCTCCTGTGAGCCAGAGTAATGCCTATTATCCATTTCCAGGGTATTCGCCGGTGAGTTACACATTACGCCATTTGATGAGTAGGAACAAACATGCTGATGGCGTGGTGATC
>QFEU01017626.1:0-12266 GCA_003316345.1 Tricholoma terreum
GACCCCAGATGCATGGTATCTCTCTCACGCTGAACCCAACGGGGGGGGTTGATATCACGGCTTCTTCGGGTAGGCTCCCCCTGAAACTACTCGCCTTCCTTTCGGTTATGTACTTACTGTAACGCAGCTCGTCGCTTTCGGTTTGGGATGAGCAGCTTCGGATCCTGGAAGTTATTATCAACGTGCATATGTACACCACCAACGATGACGAACGGGAGATCTTCCAGGTCCATGTCTTTCTCTTCCTGAAATTATCTCTGTATGTATATCTATTCAGGTCACGGTTATACCGCATGGACAGTTCAATTAGGTATGGCTCTAATGCCCGCAGGACAGTCGTTCCCTCCCTCGTCACCACCTGTTCGGTGTTCCACTGACGATCCTGATCTCCAACCGAAAGCCATCAGCATTCCACGCACCTGCTCCGTTCTCGAGCTCCAAACCAAATGCCTCAAAGGAGAACTCGAAGGCGCCCTGGCCCGCGAAGCTCTCGGATGAGACCGTAGCCGCGGTGTCAACTTCTGGCGCCTCTCCTAAGCCGTCTACCTTGTGGAATCCTACTACTCCACCGGCTCCATCGTCAAAATTGAGGGGAAGCCGAGTACATTTTATACGCAAATTGACACACTATGCGAAATAGTGTCACAAAAGTTCGTCATCTGTATTTTTGGACATTGATCATCAATATATTCGTTGTACTTGGATAAAGTACTAGGAGATACTGTAAGATACGGAGAAACATTTGTAGCAATGCATCAAAAGAGGTGGGTCCTGTATTTGGCATACAAGCATATTCATACATTTACACAACGGAAATTGAATCATGGCACAGGTAGGTAGGTAGGTAGTATTGCCAGCGTGGTCCCATACAGGAACAGCTGGTTTCCGTACGACATACATGAGTGTCATAACACATATGCTACCGCCATCTCGATTCTCACCTGCTGTGAAGACCCTGCGTTTAGGCATATGAAAAGAATGTGAGGATTATACTACAGGGATACATACAGGCCACCTTCTCACAGGATGCGAAGTGGGATGGGGACCGGAAGGGGAGCAAAGGTTGTTCGCGGCACAGCTATGATGGTGATCAAGAGTGGTTCAGCGAAGAAATTTCGGGGCGGTTTTGTGACTCCCTAACTTCGAATACGATGGAAAAGGTTTCCTGTAAAGTAAATATACGGACGTGACGAGAGGAGAATTTATTGATTTCCATATCAATGAAGGTATTGCCGAATCTTGGACCACCCTCAGGTGTGAACACTCGGTCCTTCACAGTCACTGGCTATCTGGGGATTGCTTTCTGTCTTTAGCTGTCAAATGAGGTTCAAAAACGTTACATGTGGTGGGTTGCGAGGACATACCGTTACTTAAGGTGAAGGAGAACCTGCCGAGACGTTCATCCTTCGGGCTGGTCTGCTGATTTGGCTGGCCAACAATGGCCTGTCTGACGTTCTGTTCTGCATAGCTTACGCAGCTGCCATCTTTCTGAATCAAATGCGGGAGTCATGAGTACCGCAGGCTGGTTCGCTTTGCAAGCCTGTATAATCCCAAATGAACCGGAGGCCTGATGCATGTGTTATCGTTAACCACCACATTGCACCTTTGACGAAATGACAATGGCCAAACTTACCGCTTTAAGGAGTAAGAGAAGGGATGAAATGAGACAGTTGGAACCATGATGAGAAGCTTTGGAAGATTTGCAGGGTTATCCGATGCAAGCAATGAAAGTTGAGGGCTATATTCTACTGCGGCGAGTCCGTAACTAACCCCCTGCGGAGCCCGATAGCATTTGACAACCATCGTTTGACAGAGCCTCACTAAAGCTGTCAATAGATGAGAATTTGTTTTGTGACCGTTCGTGGGGTCAAGACTCAAGCTTCAAGAGAGAATGGATGGCCCTGATCTGCAATACCCTCGAGTTGGGTTCCATCCGCGTTTCTCGCCACAATTTGAGGTTGAATTTCGCTACTGTACCATCAAATCCAGGTGTTCACTCACGGATGGCAGCCTGAGAGCCGGAGGAAGGTGAGCCCGAGATTTATACGGCTTCGAGGATAGACTATCTTTGTTAGGGTAACAATCTGACAGTTCCAACTTGTGCCCCCCTCGCCGCTATCCGCCGTTCGTGTAGGTGAACCAGGCGCCTTTGACTAACTTAAGCTGTCTCGGCAGTCTTGAGCATATTGGGGTTTGGAGGCTAGTCCCACGAGGGATGTAATGTGACACAGTCTATGCTAGTCAAAATCACGGCAGACGATGCGTAGTTGAGTTTGGAATGAAGAGGAAACACATAGGACAAAGTTCGCGAGCAGGAGGAGATGCAGTACCATGATATTGGGGTGCGCCTCACGTCTGTTGTCCGAGTCAAGATATCGCTGTCACCAAATGATCGCTTCTGATTGCCAGGAAAACCAATTCCTGGTAAGACCCGTACACGTTCCAAGCTGCCACTGGCACCTCACCCATTTGTTCCTCTCGCCTTCATTTGTCCCCACATAGCTGGCCCTCCTCACCACTACACCCGCTAACTGCGAGGACTCTATGGAATGCGTCACGCAAGCCACCTGGCAGTGGGCCCGTGTTCAGATGCAGGAGGACGACGACCCGCCTTTTCACCGCACGCCAACCCCGATGCACGGAGCATCGCTCTTTCGACACTTACCACTGCTAGTCATCGTATAGTTGTTGCTCCTGTAAAGATCGTCAGGTGGTCGGCCCCTATCTAGAGTAATTGTCTCCATTCCCTCAGACGAAACCAACATCAACACCCCTTCCCTCCCCTCCCTTTACAACGAGCTTTATGTCGCATTCGTGCCGCCATGGAATTCAACATCGTGCATAGCTCCGCCGCTCCTGCTCCTCCTCGGGGCCCTTCACAATTGTACTCAGTGCAATTGTGGATGCAGGAGCAGGAGCTGATGGTGACGGCAATAGGTATGATGACGTTAGATATTTGTGGTGGCGTAGAGACCATCGAGGCAATCGGCCTTTGAGGGTGTTGATGAGGGGTAATGCGGGATTCCTGTTCGAAAGGTGTGTCGAGTGACTGCATTATATGCGCTATCTTTGACATGCTTTTATGCTTGCATTGACATATGGCCGGGTGCTCTACGTGCTTCCACTCATTCCTCGTTTCGTGTAACCGTATTTCGTGGATTCTATGTTACATACGTTTTGTCTAAACATTGGCACGCCCTGTTAGGGGGCATCGAGCGCCTTGTCAGGATAACCCATCTAGATATCATGCCTACCCTCCCTAAGATCTTGATGGAGCCGCATCAGATCGATGTTCTGGAATGTGAAAGAGTTAAGTGATCCATGCAGCTGGTTTAATTATATTTTACTACGTCTCATCTGTATGCGTACTACAGAGTTTCTCCACTGGACGCCCTGATGCAGGCAAAGGATCAGCTGCATCCGCTCTTGCAGGAGTTTTTGACGAGCCTTGCATGCCTCAAGGGAAGCAAGGACTGGGAAGGTCGGACTCGGAACCAACTGGTTGGATGGCAAAGCAGTTCTGCTGCTGAATTGTCCTAACCGTTCGCCAGGCTAATCACGCTAAACGGGATAAAGGCGTTAGAGTGAAGAGCAAGTGCGTCCAAGTCAGGTTCGCCCATGAATTCATCCACGTCATGCAGAACTGGTACTTTCCCGCCTCTATCTTCGGTATCGACCATGCGTCAGTTCTTCCGAAGTCTGGGTGAGGAAAAAGGTGAAGCAAAAAAGAAGGAACTGCGTGCTATTCACGTCTTCTATCGACCGCTAGTTTTCCCCCACTGGCAGGTACTCGACGGGCTCAGAGATATAATGGTTGAGCGTTTGTTTGTGTACCAGAAGAACAAGGTCCTCCTGAGGAACTACATCGGATATTGTTAATTCAATAAAAGAAGAGCTGGTACACATCCAGAGGCTGAGCTTCGAAGGACGGAAGACAGCATATCACCCTCAGCTTTCCATCATTTGCGGGTAAGTCAATAGCTGCCAATGATTTCCAGGGACCAGGGTGTGCTAAGACTCTGGACTCAGCGTAACAACCTGCAGTCATGTAATGCAACACTGATATTTCTGTGCCGGGCAGGGAGCCGCACGGAGGTACATATCCAGCGCGGTCCCGGTGAGGAACAGCTGGTTTCCATGCTATATAAAGGGAATCTCGAACATTTCAATACCTGATTAACATTTAGAACAGGACAGACTGGAGATTATTCCTTCAGTTGGTTCTTCGGACAACAAATAGCCTTCCGTTAGTCGTGCAGAAATGGCGTTAGATGGCGGAACCACCCTTCCACCAGTCATCATACGTAGCACTCGCATTCACACCCTGATGCGCAATACATGAGCACCCTTCCTTCGCACGGTCGAAAACACTTACCATAGTGATATAGCCCATCAACCCTTGGGAGAGCACTCCGCCAAGAAGATCGAGCTTGAACACCGGATTGTACTTCCCTTCGGGCCCATGGCTCTCCTCGAAGATGTTAAGCGAGTCGCGCCAGTTGCGCGTGCGCCCGTGCGTGTCCCGGATGGGGTTTGTGCAGTAGGGGTGCATCTATAACGGTAATCAGATCACATCCAACTGTGATTGTGGAGAGTGGGATGCAAGACCAAATTCAGAGTTAGCGATGTGGGAAAGGGGCAACGATGGGACGATGGACAAGCACAAGCTGGAAGGGTACGCACATTATCGATACGCAAATTTATCTCATCATCAAAGAAGAATTGACCGACGTGCGCGAGGTGGTTCGATGTGAACGTGCCATTGGGCAGCACCTTCCATTCGGGATATACCTTCGTGTGGATGTGCGTTGCACGGCCTGTATAATATCCGGGGAAGATTGCTGGATAGGTCAAGAATAGAGTGGAGTGGATCAATTTCAATTGGTAAAGGCAATTAAAAATGACAACGTACTAGTGAATTGTGCAACACCATTACGGTCTGTTGGCCACGCTCCGCGTAGAAAGGTCTCTTCGTCTACTGTGCGCGGGAATGCAGGCAATAGGCCAGAGCGTTGACCCCCGACTTGTGGCTTTGCGTTGACGAACTCCGGGCGGGGTACCGGGTGACCTTGGGAACAGTATTGGCATACAGGAAAAAAGTGCATGATGAAGCAGAACAGACCTGCATAGAATCCTGTGGAATTTGCTTGCCAGATGTCGACGAGAACATTTGGTAGAGGTCGGCATGTTTCTACATCGATCACACCGATGTCTAGGAGCTGAAAGAATATCGTGTTGGATTGACTTTCGCGAGCGCGTGTCCATGGGATGGCCAAATACTCACGAGGAGAAGACCATCTTCCAGCTCAGCGATGTTGTGTCGTATGGGGTGTCCTGCGGCGTGATAATAAGGTCCTTCTGTGGTTTCAGGAGCCAATACACAAGTATTGTTTTGTATATGTGGGTCTTGCACAGGCGCACAGCTGAGAAGTTTCTGGTCGTGGTCGGCTGCTCCGATAGTGGTATCTTCGTATGTTCCGAACAGGTCTTGATAGCCAGGCAGAGATGGCTGTCCAGCCAGAACCTTTTGGGCCCAAGACCGTTTTCGGGATGCAGTAAATTCTGCAACTGCTGGGGCACACTGTTTGTAGAAGACGTCGGAACTAGTCAGCCACGCAGCATCGGAGTTGAGATGAGGCGAACATGATATGCTGCAGCTTGCAAAGCTCTCTGAACCTCGATCTCCTGCGGGGTCTTGGGCTCTGTGTGGGCTGCGACACCGACGAAGAGCGGTAGGAAGGCTAGGAGGGTGCGCATTAAGATCATGAGTATTGGATAAGAAAGGCGGAATATTTATAAGATTCAGCTACGACATCACATATAGGAGCTGCCGAGTACGAATAGCAGGCGAGTGGAACGGACCAGGGTCGAAGATCCGGAACCTTAGGAACCTAGATTTAGGGTTAGGGCTAACCCGCCTCATCCGAGTCTCGCTCAGTAGTATAGATCAACTTGAACTCATTCAAGCGGTAGCCCCAACCATTAGGCATGGAAGCGCCCCAGGCCATCTTTGACTCGTCGTCGAATGCGACTGCATTGACGGCGGAAGTCACAACCATTCACCACATCTTATCAGGATCTTTCCGTTCCCTGTCCCTGTTTCTACTAGCCTTCTCCCCGCTTCAGCGTACTCTCTCTCTAGTCCAAACGATCGAGGCCTTTGGACCTCACCAGTACCTCGCAACGAACATACAGAAGGACCGCGTGTATACCACTAGCTGGGTTCTCCCACCTGTGCTCTCAAGTTGGGCAATCGAACATTCCGAAAACAACCCATGGAGGGTAAGTCATATCAATAGTGTACCAATAAGTATGTAGCCCCTCCTCCTATCTTCACGGGGGTTTTCTTTGATGGTGTACTGTAGCTGCAACATCGTCATATATAACGGTACCACCTCCATATACTCATATCTACTCAGCGGGAGGCCCGACGGGTGAGGTTCATCAGGTCGATCCTGCAACAGGTGGATTTGGGAATAAACTCCAACAAATCTTGTTTGTACCCGAAGATGAACTTGAATCTGCAGACAAAACACGAGCTGCTCTGGTACGCGCTTATATCTCCCATTTCCGCATTTGTCCTTAACATTCCCCATTTTTCTGGCGATAGCGCTACGGCTCCCATGGCGTTGAATTCAGCCCTCCAACAAACCACGCGTTTATACCAGTGCTTGGTACAGACAGGATCGAAATGTATACACGCGACATCGACACCGGACTCCTCACGCAGATCTCCTCTACCCCCTCTCCACGTGGCCCCAACGCCCACGATGGCCCTCGGCATGTGAAGGTCCACCCTAACGGGAAGGTCCTTTACTCCATTACCGAGCACAGTACGTCGACATCCTGCTTCTCAGGCTACTCCACTCTCACAGGGCTCTTTGTCTCAATCCGCTGCAGCAAACTTTATCGATGTATACCACATCACACCCACCTCCCTCTCCTACATCTCCTCACGCTCTGTCCTCCCACCGGCCACCCCTCAATCGGAAATGCCACATTTCCGGGGCGACACGCTTCTCCTCGCCCCTTCGACGCAAGACGAACCCACACCACGAGCACTTTTTTCCACGACTCGCGGATCCACGATAGACACTCGGGGGTGGCTCACCGTCTTTCCCCTCGATACAGACGGTTTATTCTCCGAAGATGTAGAACTGGAACGCTACGAGACTCCGACATCGGGAGGCAAGGCACACGCTCTTGATCTGCTATCGAAATCCGTGTCTTTTCCTGAAAGCAATGACAACAGCAGCGGATGTGGCGTATGGATTATACTAACGGACGATGACGACCGCGCCGCGTCCCCGGAAGGCGGGGGTGGTATACGTATACTGGAGTGGAATGGGTGGGGTTCAGGGGGAGTGAAGGAGGTCGTCGGGTGGCCGCATCCGAATCCGAAGCAAGCGCTAGGTACAGAGGAATCCGAAGCTGCGACAGGAGAGAGGATGGCTGGTGGTAGCCATGCTGTCTGGCTTGGCATCAGCTAGTTTGGGCGTCAATAGTCGCGTGTGGGCAACGGGCTCCTGTGCTTCAACTTATGTTTATGTCAAGCCGCCTCCTTGGTGTTTGGAATTATCTGTCACGTCCAATTCAAACTCAGTAGGTGTTGCCGAATGCTTTGCCGGACCTGAAATACTAAGTCATTATTCGCCACTTATCGTTGATTTCAGGGGGTGTTCAGGGTGGTACGTATTTGTCACTTGTTTGCTACTTATCATGTCCACTTATTGCTGATTTGGCAGGAAAACATGAATGAGTAAGAAAATAAGTGTCCAATAAGTGGCTACTTTGAACAGTTGAAGCCAGAACACATTCATCTCCATGTAGAAAATACTTACATCTTCCATTTGACAGAACCATTGGTTGAGGCCAAATTACCTGCAGAGTAAAATGGCCTATATTTACCCTCCTCCCTCCATTCTTTGCTGACTTTACCTTCCAGTCAGGGGTTTGGCAGTGTCAAAGTGGAAGAAGACCTTGATGCCATTGCAGGCACACACCTTGCCAGTAGTTCAGAGTATGACTTTGTCCCGGTAAGTTAACGTGCTATTTTAGCACCCATCCATATTAATACTGACAGCTGGGCACTTCCGATGGAAGACAGTGAAAGCAGCCTACAGTACGCACGAAGTGTTGGCTGACTGGCAGACAAGGAGCCATGCTCAATTAATTTGCCAATCGTGTACTAAGCCACTGCATCATGATATTGGTGTTCCGGATGCTCCTCTGTTTTTTGACATCAGATGTCACACTCTCCTGACTATGGTTGATATTCATCAGTTGAACACTATATATAAAGAGTAAAGCAGTCGAGCGATCAAACAGGCGGGAATACGTGTATAGGGTACGAACGAAATGTATGAATGAACCTCAACTTGAACACCAATGGCAATAGCAAAAGCCATGCATCGATTTAGACGGCTTCGAGGATGACTTTGCCAGCGTAATTAGTATAGAGGCGGAATGCATCGCCCTGTATCAGCAATACTCATCAGGGACTGATGATACATATGCGTAAGACGTTAACCCACCGAGGTCATTTTGCGAATGTCTCTTGGTTGAGGGTCACCTGCAGGGTCGACTAAAAGCACACGATTCAAGTCCCATGGAGTGAGGATCTGCCCCTCTGGAAATGACGATTGATCAAGCCCAGGAATGGTTAGAGGAGGATCTTACCTTTATAACCTGATACAACATAGGCTTGGAGCATGACTGGAGGGCCACATTCAATCGTCGTCTGGTTCCTGAGCAGACGACGTTTGCCCGTCAGTCATCGCTAAGACCGGTCGAGATATATAAGACCTACTTGAGTGTCCCGATATTGACCACGGGATAAAATCTCGGACCGTCTGGATCGCTATTGTCAACTGAACCTGAAAGTTCAATTACCG
The DNA here is from genome assembly GCA_003316345.1 of Tricholoma terreum. NCBI lineage: Eukaryota > Fungi > Basidiomycota > Agaricomycetes > Agaricales > Tricholomataceae > Tricholoma > Tricholoma terreum. The sequence continues at coordinate 8,895 of QFEU01017626.1, forward strand.
AGTGAATCTGAGAACAGTGAATGGAGAGGATTGAAAAAAGTACACAAAGCAAGCTGCTGGGGGACGCCCGTCTTATTGAAAACACTGATAATGGGTGCCTGGGTGTTGGCCATTTTGCGTGGTTCAGCGAAGTAGACAATTCCATTCTCCGTCCCTAAGATCGCCATGTGCTTAAGCTAAAAAAAGACGATTTTTTGAACAAAGACAAGCGATAGCAAAACAGTTACGCACATCAACGGGCATGCACAGATCACCGGGAGTTACAGTGCCGTCCTCTTGCTCTTTGACAACGCTAAACCCGAAACTGAGCGATCGTTTGAGCTCATAGACGGTTTAAAGGATGCTACGCGCTACATACTCTACACCCCAGGAGAGAGTCTGTCGTGCTGAAACTAGGAATGGGTCATCTTACGGTGGGCGAACAGCCAGATCCAGATCACCGTACTCACCTGCCGGCTGGAATGAAAGAATCTGACAGAAGTATAAAATAGATGAAGTTCAGAGGTGATAAGCTCGAAGTGATATCAGATCATACTTTCCATGCAATGGCCGGGTATGAGTCAGGGGAGAATGATGGGTCAGCTGGTGTAAGGGTAAAAAGTATCTTGAGGACAACAATCAGGCTCGATCCGACATCGAACCGAGAATGATCACACCTGGACAGGTGATTTTAAGCGTTTCCTGGCATTATCTGTCGCAGTGAATATGACGAGATGCTTTTGAGCATAGGGTGGGGGAGGCATCTCATTCAGCTGTGTTGTTGTGGCCTTAGAGTCTGATACAGACAGTTCAGCGGCCAGGGATGGGGAAGTGGTTGGTACGAATGGCTCAGCTTGCGGACTTGTGGTTCCAGGGGCCAGAGGCACAGATACAGACCCCAAAGTGAGCATCTCACTTGGCTCTATTCTTGTCCCGTCGTGGTCTGATACATGTGTTTCAGTGGGCAGGGAGGGGGGAGTGGTTGGTACCAGTGGCTCAGCTGGCAGATTTATGGTTCCAGGGGGATGGGAGGGCGTCGTAGATACAGACCCCGAAGTGAGCACCTCACTTGGCTTTATTTTTGTCCCGTCGTGGTCTGATGCAGACATTTCAGTGGGCAGGGATGGGGGAGTGGTTGGCTCAGCTGGCGGACTTGTGGTGTCAGGGGGGTGGGAGGGCACCGTAGATACAGACCCCGAAGTGAGCATCTCACTTGGCTCTATCTTTGTCCTGCCGTGGTCTGATGTAGACATTTCAGTGGGCTGGAATGGGGTTGTTGGTGCGGGTGACTCGGCTGGCGGACTCGTGGTTGCAGGGGGTTGGGAGGGCGTGGTAGATACATGTCCCGAAGAGGGCATTTCACTTGGCCTTATTCTTGTCCAATCATGGTCTGATGTAGACATTTCAATGGGCTGGAGTGAGCGAGTGATTTGTGGGGGCGGCTCGGCTGGCGGACTCATGGATCCAGATTGATGGGAAGACGCCATAGATACAGATGGTGAAGGTGTACGAGAGGAAAAGCTACAGGTGACAGTTGCACCAGTGGCACATGCATCGGTCATTAATAGCACACACCTGATTACTACTCTTTCTACTGATTCACGCTGATATGTCACGACGAACACATTCCATTCCTTAGATGCCACTTGATATGATTTAGGGAGAAAGCGCTGAGCTCCAGGGCTGAAAACAGAATGGAAAAGGATGATTGCACTACAGTCATTTGAAGGTTTGACTTACTAGCAAAGAAGTTCGACCAATTGCCGGACACCATCCCGTAACACATCAGATAAACGGTGCCACACTTCCGAGCCATCATTCCAAGTCCTGGCACCATTCAACAGGACAGACACAACACTATCCACACCTTGGACATCTGCACTTGGGGATTTTCGGGTGTCATCATTCAGCGAAGAAGGGCTGTCCACATCCAGATCATCCACTAGGCTTTTGACTCGTCCAACAAGCTTCTTCGTGACAGCTTGATGGTTATTGTGAAAAGTCTGCAGCCAGAACGAGGGTGATTCCAGGATTCCACCGAGGTACCTGATTGCGATGCACGATTCAAACGTGTCGCTAGGAAGGTGAGAACATCATGTGAACTACGAAGACATCTAGCTCACCAGCTTTGAGAGGCTACAAGAAGCCTCTCTATTGTGCTGTATTCCCCACTATTGACCGGGATCGATGCAAGTTCGTTCACCGTCTTTCCTTCAAGAAATTCAGCTAGTTTAGCTTCATCGCAGACACACGATGCAGAGAGCTCAAGAAAGAAGTACAACTCTGGGTGGTCAGGAGAGACGTCATTGCCTCTCCAGAGCTTCACAACGCTTGCCTTCGATGTTCCTACTGCTTGGACATGCTTGCAATGGAGGAACATCTTCCTCAATCCCACAAAGCGTGTTGTCAGTGATAGAATATTCTTGAATGCTATCAGTTGCGTCGCGCGTGTTTCGTTTCTTTGTAGTCGGTAGATATTTAGCGCTGTACTTGGACAGGGAGAAACGCATACAGGAGGGCATATTTCATCAACTTCCGGCTATCTTTTTCCAGCTCGCGAGCAATGTCGTCCGAGTCATTGAGCTTTGCCAATTGTATTACTTTGCCTTTTGGATTCTCAAACCTGCTGCGGATACGCTCCGCGACCGCAACTGGACCTTTTCCTTTCTGATGAGCCCACTGACCGGCCTTCTTCCCTAGCCAACGACTGCCCTCTAAATAGGCTTTGGTAAGAAGCCGACCAGGTCCGATGGGGATGACATCCAGCCGTGGGGTCTCAAATCTCACCAACCGCAAGTCGGGCGGTTGGGAAGTCATGGATGGATGAGATGATAAGTAATTCTCTTCAGGGTAATGGGAAAGTCACCTCCCATCCGCGATGAGCGTCAAACCGAGCACATGGCCGAACATGAGGCCAGCTATATTTGTCCAAAAGGCCCGAGGTCAATGTTTCTGTCCTCACAATCAACTCATAACCAAGGATCAGCAGGAAAACCAAACACTAAGACCTTGGTTTTTCGGAATATTTACAACGTATAGATAAGTCCGGTCTACGTTCACAGCCCAATTACGGCCTCGACGAGTCTAGGGACTGCGTCATAAAAGTCAAGCACTACAATGAACAAAACCATTAAGTACGCCATCGCACTAGTCGCACGAAGGTAACCCATACGCACTGATAATCCCAACACGCTCTCCCTTGAGTGCCTGCAAGAACGGGAGAAGCTTCTGGTTGACACCCGGAGTATCCGTGCCGTTGCCGAGAGCCATAGTCTGCGTGAAGTAACAGGCAAACATAGTGAATCGATGTGGTCACGAAAAAACAATCATCAACGACGTACACGGGGGGCGACAGGCGGGGTAGCGGCATTATGCTCGGCGCTGGCGAAGGTG
>QFEU01018422.1:0-19050 GCA_003316345.1 Tricholoma terreum
CATCATGTTCTTGCTGGGCCTGAGTGAATACCCATGCCTGTCAGTGAAGTACGGATACAGTAGTTTTGGCACGACCTTTGGTAGCTTTGTGGGGTCCTCGCTAGGTTTGTCGACTAGCTTTCGCAACCTGCTCCGAGCCGAATCGTAGTCTAGCAGCTGTCACAGAATGATCAGGGCTGGACTACCACACGTTCAGTAAATGGAAGCACTTTCTTGTTCCGTTTCGCGATATGTTCGTTGACTATAGGGAAATAGGCACACATCTTGCCCAGCGGTTCTGAAATCGTAGTCCGATAGGGGCCGTCCTGGACGATGTCCGTTAAGAAAGCCGATGCGATACCCAGCCATGTCTCACCAGCTCGCGACCAAACCCACCATCCAAGTCGTCTACTGACCGTTTGTATGCGTGCCCTGCCATGGCGCCTTCAGACGTACGATCTGCCGAGCCGTAGAATATCTCTAGCGTCTCGGCAATTCGGGTCTGGGCAGCCGTCATCGCTGTGAGATCATGGCATATCGTAAGTACGGCTAGGCCCTTATAATAATGGTCGAGAAAGCGCACCCCGCATAGCATCCCAATAGGCTTTACTATCTTTCTGCAGCGCCTGACATTCCTTCTCGAAGCTGATTTCACAGGGTGAACAATCCTGATATCGGCTATGACGATGAGACACACGTTCTGTATTTGGCTTCCTCTTCTGTAAATTCTCGGTCGACTGTCCTTTCGATTTGACCGGTCTTCTGAAGAAGCTGTTTACACATGCATCGAATGTGAGTGTAGCCCAGGCGAGTTACGGCAGGAACTTACAGTGGTTCCTGCTCTGTTCACTGACTTTTTGAATCTCAAAATGGAGTCAGCTAAAGGCTGGAGATTGTAAGTGGACAGCAGGCGCACCCTGACCAGCTCATTGGTTACGCGATGATGGCTGAGGGTCAGTGCAGAGTTATTTGTGTATGCTTGACATGCAGGCTAATGGGCCCTAGGCTGTAGCAATGCGGCCCGTGGTCGTGCAGCGGCTGCAGCCGTCCCCCTTTCATCGATGCATCAATGCTTGCAATTGGTTGGTTTGCCTTTCCATGTCAGTTTACTATCTATTAATGCCCCAATGGCCCCACAGTCTCAGTACCGCTGTACGAGCCATGATTTGTACATGTTTGATCCGCAGGTTACTGACAGTGATATGTTTCATTCGATCGACGCCTGCGATCGACAATTATTCATACAGTACTCCAAAAATGACTCGCGATACTCCTCTTCCTTGCAATCTTTGGTCATTTTCGCAGCTCGTTTATCTCTACCCGTTTCTTCATAATGGCAGATTCAGTCGCTATAATAACACGCAGAAGCACTCGTCTTGCTGCAAATGCGGTCACTATCATGAAGAAACGCAAAATGCCAATCGAGTCTTCGAATTCTGAATCAAGCTTGTCTTCTCTGGAAGATTCGGAACAAGAAGACGTAGCCGCTGCTCCGACTACCAAAAGATCGAGGAAAAAAGGAAAACGATATGCTGGCGAGGATGACTCCTCTGTGCCAAAATCGCCACGTAAGAAACGCGCACCTAAACCAGAGCCCGTTTATATCATTCCGGATGTTGTGAGGAAGGAGACAACATTCAACGGACGGCTCGGTGGGTCCTTCATCGTTGTGCGATTTCTATCCGCTGATCTAAACAGGCTATGCTTGCCTAAATACGGTTCTACGAAACAAGAAGCCTGCAAGAGAGGCCGTATTCTGCTCCAGGACCCGCCGGTATGTGTTGCCAGAATAATGAATTGATCATATTTCCTTAGCCGTCGATTTTCAAGGCTGGATAGTTTAAAAAAGAACGGAATAGAATGGGTTAAGGATATCGGCAGAAAGAACGTCGAAGACTTGCTTACGATGATTCAATGGAACGAAGACAACGTTCGAACTTCGCCTTTATTGGACCACCTGGCTAACCGTGTGTATCCATAGCACATCCGATTCCTCCGAGTGTCGTCTGAGATGTTCCCGTTCGCCTCGCATGGCGTCCACGGCTACTCCCTCGAGTACTGCGCTCCGCTACTTGAGCGTGCCGGTTCACTTGCCAATAAATATGGCCACAGGTTGACAACACATCCGGGACAGTACACTCAACTTGGTAGTCCACGCCCAGAGGTTGTCGAAGCCGCTGTAAGGGAGTTGATATATCATTGTGAAATGCTGGATAGGATGGGTGTGGGTATTGATGGAGTCATGATCGTTCATGTAAGCTTCATAATACTCGCATAGTACATGGGTCTGACACCATTGAAGGGAGGTGGGACGTACGGAGACAAAGCTGCCGCTTTGGAAAGGATCAAAAACACCATTACGCAGGTACTTCCGGAAAACGTTAGGAACCGCTTGGTCGTAGAGAATGATGAGGTGGGCATCAACTTATGATCTTGTCTTTTGGTTCGCACTTATCTGGACGTTGAGTTATGCTATAATGCTGAAGATCTCCTTCCACTTTGTGAAGAGCTTGACCTGCCATTGGTTTTCGGTGAATGCGTTCTTGTAGCACGTCATTTTCTCGCATCTGACAATCCTCGCAGATTATCATCATGACATGCTCAATCCCTCGTCTATTCCTCCAAGCACCATCATCGAACGAGCAAATGCTATTTGGGTCCGCCGTGGAATCCGGCCAAAGCAACACCTAAGCGAACCTAGACCAGGTGCTGTCACGCTAATGGAGAGAAGAGCGCATGCAGATAGATGTGAAAGTCTACCAGCCGATTTACCCAACGATATAGGTGGGTTCTGGTCGCTTGTTAGCATCTTCTCAACTCTGACGGCCGTTTAGATCTGATGATAGAAGTAAGCCGTCACTCCCATTGATCGCTGAAGCATTAATTAACGTCTCGATTCCACAGGCGAAAGACAAAGAACAGGCCGTGCTTCAACTATACAGGATGTACGACCTGCATCCTGTAGATTATGGTGCACCTCCCCCTGTTATCTTGCGGACTTGTTATTGATCGTCTACCTATCGTGCTTGGTACTGACCACAGCTTCCCTTCGACCTCCTGATGAAAATCAAACCAAAGAAACCAAGGGAAGAAAATCAAACAAGCGAGCGCAAGCCCAGACAGCAAAACTGCGGGACGAAGAGGACGAGGTCATCCAAGAATGCGAACAAGGCACAGATGGCTGTGAAGAAAAATAGGAGAAGGCATGGCTATATCATCGCTCCACAGGAAGCAAGAAACAACTAAGGCAGCAAACCCTGATCTGAAGCTGAGGCCGCAGAAACTTCGTCACAAAACTTGCTTGAAGCTGGTCGTTTAGGATGGCTTTTGAGCTTGTACTTCCCATCGTTTGGATATGTACAATTTAGCGTTCATGGCCATGGAATGAGAAACCACTGTAACTTGTGTTATCTTCTGACTACCAAATGTATTGCCCTGGGCGTACCTTGTTTTTGTCCCATTTGACTCGTACTCCGTTCTGACGCATGTGAGCATCGTAGTGACTCGAAATCATCCTTTGAACAGCCCATTTCATTTTATCCTCATCAAGATACTGCCATGACTTTTGACGCAAAAACTTGGCCTGGTCGTCTAAGAATCGTTCTATATCTTTCTCCTTCAGGTCAAGGAAATCGATGACATGGTCGCATCCCGGACATTCCCACTTGAGGCGCCCCGCCGATATCTCTGGTGCATGCATGCAAAATAGGGGGACTCTGGATGCAAGGTCTTGCGAATATGGAATATCCGAGTCAGTGTCAGAAGCAGAGGGCGTGGAGGGTACTGAGAATTCCGAGTCATATTCAAATTTCGAAGGTTTGCGGCAGACGACGGATCTTTCTGGAGAGTAGCGTGTAGGTACTTCAGCCTGGGAATTAATGGATAAGTTCAGTCAGGAGCTGGCAACAAAATATAACGTTAAATCTCGTACAGGTTTACGAATTACTTTCCTGGCCGTGGCTGCCTTGATTTTCTTGTTCCAAAATGCTCGGGTTTGTCCGAATGGCGAAAGGTCGATGTCGTCCTCGTGGTCCCGGTCTCCATCATCCCCATCACTGTCAACTCCATAGGCAAGACCCCAGCGAACATCCTCACTCATAGCAGCTCTCCTAGCTTTCTTGACCCTCCGACAGAATTGTATCCAGCTAGGAATGTTAAGTTTCCGTACCGCATTGGATGTCGTCGCCAAATGCTGCGCCAGCACCCACTCTGCATGTGCAGCAAACAGTCCAATAATTTCAGCACGAGGAATATGCCGTAGGTGACGCCGCTTGGCAGTGTTCCCTTCCACATTATCCCTTGGTTGAGGAATGAGACGGCGGCGGTGAATATCTCCTTTTCTGTAACGCGCAAGGTAGCTGTCGACCAGCCAATCAATTGTACGATCTTCTACTGGCGTTTTTTGTGGGTCTGTCAAGATGATATTCTCTATCAACGCCCAAAGCCGATATCTTGCGAGGAAGTTTTGACTCCGTTTGAATGTTGCAACATCGAGCGACTTGATATCATACATCCGGCCGCCATGATCTTGTCTACCATAATCATCGCGAAAAGGCGAAGAGTCACTGTCTATTTGCAAGGTCTCGCGGCTAACGAAAAGAAGGTAAACGGTTGTAAAATACACCTTGCACTGATTGCTCTCACCTTGCCTTGGAATGAATTATGAGATTTGTTTCGTGTCCATCAACTACATGATAGACGAGGGTAGTTCAATTCACTATAGAACGTTGTTAGACAGATGAACCCACCAAGAAACCTCGCTTGCATGCTCTTTTCGCCTTGTATCCACACCGTAACCTTCATGCCTGAATTCTTCATGTCACCGTACACCATCGCAAGCGAAATTCCATTAAGAGCATGCTCAAAATGCATTTCCCTATCTCGTTCACGTAAATCCTGCTCTAGCCAACGCCTACCCTGATCGGAAAGCCAGTCGAGTGATTGGATTTCAAGCTTGCCATAGAAATGGACGTGGTTATGCCTTGATTTACTTCCTTCGCTTGCACTGATAATAAACTCGGTTTCATCCAACCTAGAGATGGGCATGAGATTCAGAGATTGAGATGTATTCCACTGGACAGACCCGATGGGCTCGCCGGCACACTCCATGGTGACGGACTTGAGATCGAGAGAGCCCTTCTTACCAAACTGGTCATTGAGAATGTGATGTTCTGGGTACGGCCCAAAGGGCTCTCGAATGAGTTTCCGAGTGGAAGGTGGTACCCTTGGCTGTTGCACATTTGCCGAGTCGTCCATCGTGATGGTTGAAACTCGATTACAATTTCCAAAAATGGAAGACGGTGCGTCATGGACCCTTTATGGAAACCACATGTACTTGGCAAGCATATAGGCATGTATAAGTCCGTTGCTCGCATCCGTCCACAATGCCCAGGCTCTCCCCGACTCGCTTGAGATTATTCTTGTTGGATCTTCTCCTACGACGTTCTGTTCGTGGTTGCCGCTCTATCTGGGACGCGTTGTGGCGAATTCTACGGAAATCTCTCGCAGTTTATCCCCCTCGCCTGCAACATAGCCTCGCGTCCTTACTATCGATCTTACGATGGAAAACCACTGGCTGTAATGGTCGTGGACAGTCCTATGCAGATGCGGATGTCCGTTTACCATGCTACGGGCTAATTGACCCGACCCAGGGAACAGAAGTGGTCCCAGGTGCTGCATTGCTCTACGTCATCTCTGAAGGCTCCCCTTCAGCCGATCTGACCCAAAGAATCAACTCTCAAGCATCTGCAGCATCCACACAAACGGATGGTCCAGCCGCTTTGGCCACTCATTTCGCTGAACCTTGTTCCCTTCCAGAAAGCAACAACTCTTTGTCACGTCGATCTCCCGATAATGGCCGACTCTCTAACGATGAAGCAAATAGCATCCTGGTTCTTTCACCCTCCTCTTCGTCGGCGTCATCGGAGTCATTAAACGACATTCCGTTGCATGTCCTTCCAGTAGGTACTTCGTCTAGGAATGGATCATCACATTCCGTTGTCGGACTTTCCGTCCCTTCAAATCCTTTACACCGTACGCGACCTGTCGAAAGCTCTGCTTCTTCCTGGGAGATATCGAGATGTATATACCCGATGATGCCTACCCAAGTACCCAGATATGCTAGCAATCGAATAGTGTGAGCCGTACGCTATAAATCAATAGTGTACACATCGGTGCTAACTTTGCATACAGCGACCCAGTCGACCCAAAGTTCATTCTTAAACCTGCTCAGATAAACTTCGAATGGTGAGTAGCTAATCATGTCCATCGTTAAACATTCGAGCTAATGATGTGCGCAGTGACGACATACCGCCTGGCTGGAGACAGTATACACATCCTGAAGGTCAACCTTATTTCTATAATACACAGTTTGAAACGGCATGTATGGTTCCATTGGATGATTCTTAACCAGTTCGCCAACTCTAGCCACAGGCTATCATCACGGACACCTGGATCAGGGATCCTAGGCTTTGGGAGCATCTCCGCAATTTCATTGATAAAATCGCTGATTTCATTCGGTCAAGAACTCTTCGTTTCCATGAGACAGATCTCGTCCTTCATCTTGATAATGATAATGAAAACGAAGCATGGTGTGGGTACTACTTCGTTTCCCACTCTACTCGCAGTCTTTTCTGGTTGGAGAACTTTGAGATCGAACAACACCTCGGCGAACTCAGAGGTGAACTTCACTCAAGTCATATCAGTAAGCCCCCTCCCTCGACTCCTAAATCCAGAGTGCTCATGCTGCCACCGACACAGAACTTTTTTTAGAGTCACAGTATTGGTACACATATCTCCAAGTCCAGATGTTGTTTTCCAGACTGACACTTCCTAGGTATCACTGGAACTTATATCCAGATGTCAACAAAGCAAGTGGCGAAATTCTAAACATATTGTCAAATGCGATACTGGATGCTCAGACAGGTAATATATCCGGTTAGCTATCAACATATAACATATAATGATGTGATCTGGTATAAAAGATATCTTGATGGGCGATGCATCAACCATCACTCTCACCGGGGACTCTCTTAGCGCGATGTCCGGTGTAGTTGAAACAGCAAGAAGTGTGTCTCATGTAACTATTACGTCTTAGTATATGATATTAATTCGTCAAACAGAACACGTTGCAGCGGGCCATCAGACAACTACCTGGTATGTCGGTAAGAATGGCAGTCGTCCTTCGTCATTTGCACTCAGTAAATTTATGTCACAGGTAGATTCATGATGGCGTTATGTATACTCGTTCTTGTGATCCGATGAAGGCCCCTCTTACGCACATTCTAGGGCGTGACAGGTTCTTGAATTTTCATGGGCAATATGGTGCCCGCCTCTCTAGAAAACAATCAATCCACGTCCGAGACCAGAAAGTCCCTCGCTCGTATCTCTTCAAAATTCTGTCACCTATATTGTTTTCTGCTCCCAATGTGCACTTAAAGACCATGACGGGAATTTGGGTTGATAAACTTACGATCAAGGCTCCTTGGGCAGAATTCTTCACCGGGTTAGGTACAGAGTGGGAAGGCCACACTGTCTTTGTACGTTTTTGATGGGACCTTCCTTCTTTTCCTTGTAATCTACAATCGTTTCTTCATAGGCCTCTATTCTCCTAACGGCCAATGTCGCCTTCTTAGCCATTCCTATGAATGATAGTGGTGACAGTTCCACTCGTTCCGTAACCCAGGTTGCCAGTTATATTTCTGTCGTGACCAGCTTTGCAAGTATGATGCTTGCCCTACTGCTCCGTCGCCAGCACCGCCCCCGAGAGCACGGCACCCCCAAGGAAGTGGTGCGCCGCACCCTGGTCTTTATCAAATGTACTTCTCTGACTCTGAACTATCAATATACAGCATGAGTTTTTGGAGAACAGACACGATCCAAGATATGGCTTTGAAATACTCGCCATCGTCTATAGCCTCCCTTATGCCATACTTATGTGGGGGTAAGCTTCGTAATCAGTTACATGAGCAATACACCAACCTCACGAATGAATGTGCAGCATGGTGACCTTCTTCTTCGCTTTCTTCGCCATGTGTTTTGTGGAGTCAACCATGGCAGCGCGCTGCGTTGTAGGCCTCGTTTCTCTTTTCTGTGCTGGTCTGGTCGCATGGTGCATCTGGATGTCTTGGGAGCCGAGTGAGAGTTTAGAGTGGTGGAAAGCCCAGTTGCGATGGCAGACATTCACAGACGAGGAGGAGACGACAACCGTCTGGACCATCTGGCAACGAATTCGCATCTGGCGACGAGTAAATTCCCCGCCCCCCGTTACCGGTGGGGCATAGGTTCCGTGGGTCCTGGTCTTGGGCCTAAAAATGTTGATGTGCTACATTTAAAGTTCAAAATGTGTCTCACTTGTGGTATTTTAGCAGTCCTGAGACAATTAATGCGGTCAGTACTGAAGACGAACATGCGCCAATTGCCATTGAAATGAAAGGCTACGAGTATCGTCTTTTGCTCCGTCGTGTCTACGGGACATGTCCATTACCCGCTTTACCAAATTCACCGTGCTGTGCCACAATGATAGAATATTGCAGTACGATATGCTAGTCCTGCGCTCTGTAGGATACGTATACTTTGAGCTCAAGCCACTGTATTCAAAAACAACACTTACATATCGTATAGCTGAAAAGAGCACTTTGGAGAGAGTTACACTACCAAAACACATGAATGTTAAAATCATAGGCACCACGATTCCGCGACTTTGCCGAAAGACGGAGTTGAGAAGACGTATATGTGTGTATGGGTCACGGTATCGGTATCATGATCACAATCACCGGGGCGAGGGTTTGTGCGATCGAATCAAGTCGCCTTCGCCACTGTCGATGAGCAAGGTTATAAAGTTGCATTTGCATCTCCCAAGATGTTGTTTCCCCCAGTGATCAGGCATTCATCCTTGCCTCCTTCGACCTCAGAGTACAAGCGTATCCTGGGTACCCAATCAGGGGTCAGGGGTCAGGGCTCGTCAATTTGGCGAGAACCAGATCAGGTAAATGTCTGTGTCATGAAGTCCCTCAATTCTAGTCTGTTCCGTACATACAACCCCACCCCCGATTTATTTCGCATACCACATGAGCATGTTCTTGAAACAGAAAGGCTCTAAACCAGGGGCCATCAGGAAATGGCTAGGAAATCGACGAATTAAACTGATGAATTGTCACAGACCGTAAAATGGACCTACAAGCTTTTGAACCTCGCTTTTATCGAAACTCAGTTCCCAAAACAGGCTTGATGAAACTGCTGTGGAGTACAGCGATATGATGATATGCCTTCAGAGTTCTCACATGTTGGAATGATCGGCCGGAAGACATATGTGCGGGTGAAAGAAGCAGTGCGTCATTACGCCTGCAGTCTACCAGGGCCGGAACCTGAGGCAACCGCGTGATCAGATGGATAGTGGTCGTGTACAATTATCCACAGCATTGCATGACGTACGAGTCCAGCAGAGACCTGTTCGGCTAAAGTCTCATTAAAGGTAAAAGACTCGCCAATATTCTACGAACAGGCCGATGTAGGTTTCGTCGTCTGCAATTTGACCGGAATACATAAACTGACTGGCAATGGCATATTCAAGTTATATAGCATGGTCACATACCCTCTGATGGTCATCCAGTTCCCTATAGTCGGTCATATCAAACGTACCGAACATTGGAGTATTGTGGCATTGAAATCACGACAGGAAGCATATGTGTTCGAGATCGTTGGCAATTTCGACACGTATGCGTACGTCCCCAGATTCGATAGCGCCTTCGGAAAATGCCAAGAGACGCGCGGAGGCTGCCAAGTGGGCACCATTGCAGTAGAAAAACTGGAATGGATGAACGGAAGATTGAGAGATGTCAGGATTGTTCGGAATGATGCTGAATTCGATTGCCAGACCTGGGTGATGGAGGCCATTCGCATGCTCAAAAATGACGGGGTGGTCATGAAAAAGATGAGTGAGCGAAGTGTTAGAGCAGAGTTGGCCTTAGAGATGGAACGGTGGGAGATCGCTGAAGACACGATCGAGGAGCGGCTTTTCTGATAATTTGATTAATGTTGTCCGTATCATGAACAGGGATGATAGGAGTCCGAGTCTGTCCTTGGAAGTTCTACCCACGTTTCAGTACCTACGAAGGAATCAACATTCGGTCAAAGTGCAATCGCTGGGCCAGTGTAACGTGTAGTGCAGATCGGATACAATAGCTGAATTGATATTGCAATAAACAATTGCAAATGGTACATGTTAGAAGCGAAGTGATACGTAAATGTGTAGACTGTCGTGACGAGGCTAATGATATACAGCAATCTAATTCCTGCCCTTGGGATACAAAAGAAATATGTGATAAATGCAGCATAAATCGGGCTTCGAGTCTGGAGAGCATAGGATGTGATACAGGTGAGCAAATTGCGGAAGGAGAGAAGACAATAATTCGATACAATCAGGTACCGGTTCCAAAGCTTGTGAGTGCTAGGCCGCCCAACCACGCCATCTCTAACACAGCTTTCCCAACTGGCGTCAATTCCACGTCAGGTTCTTCCGGCACGTCTTCTTCAGACCGAAGCCTGTGAACAGGCTCGGAAGTCTGCAGGCACAGACCCATCTTGACAAGTCCTTCCTGATAAAACTCGATCCCAGCATCACGGGAATGGCAGACACCAATGACCCAATCCCGTCCGTACATAGCCTCGTGGCTAGTTGACACAGGCATTGTACGAATCGCGACGTCCAACGGCCCAGTGACAGTCAAACCTTCGTCTGGAACGCGCACTCCAGAGCCTTGAAGGCCTTTATAGGAGATAAGGCGAGCAGTGATGTGAAATGACGGCAGGAGAATGGACGCCCGATCCTCTCGTTTGGTAGACTCCTGCGACGATGTCGGTGAATTTCGAGAACGCTTCTTGCCTTCCCCTTCGTCTCGGGTCTTTGTACGCTCTTTGGCAGCCGTAGCGTCAGGCATCAGTTTATAATAAATGAGAAGATAGATACGCTTCTCGCTAGGAATGTGCGGCTTTTCGGTCGCACCTCCATTGCGTTCAGTGATGGGATCCGTATCGCCGGGCCACAAGGGCAGAAGCATATACAAAGAATCGAGAGGCACTTCTGCAAAGATATCAACATCGTCGCTGCTGCCGTTCGAGATCTTTTTCTGGTTCTGCGGACGTTTCGGTTTGTCCTTGTAATGCGAGGGTAGGAGTCCGACATCCTTGAACGAGGTATTGAGACTATCAACGACACGTTGTTGGTGTTCCTGCTTGCTCCTTGATGTCAATACGATCCAAGGAGGGTCGTAGTAAGGCTCAGGCTGGCCAGAAGAAGGACCAGTTATAGCATGGGCACTACGACCTCGAATGAGTCGTTTCAAGAACCCGGAACCAGAGTCGGAGTCCGATTGACGAGGGCGCATTTGTTCGATGACGTTAGGATCCATTGTACCATAGGCCTCACTGTGGGGTGTCCTAGCAGGCGGAGCATCATCGCCGTCGGAATCATCATCTAATGGATCACGCACTCGGCGTCGTCGACGTGAGGTGCGAGAGGAAGTCCGGGAGCTGGAGCGGTCCGTCAGACCGCGACCCAAGGTGGACTCGAGGGATGAAGTCGAACCAGGCGGATTAGTGTGCAACATGGGAGCAGTCGCAGGAGGTGGCATTGGCGGCGGAGTCCAGGCAGCAATCGGTGATATACCCCCAGCACTGCTCGATGCGACCTGACTATCGTCCTTTGACTTCCCCTTCCCCTTCCCCTTACTGTCCTCGACAATCTTCTTCTTCCCTTTTTCCTTCTGTTTCTCTCCCCCCCTTTCCTTCTCTCTCTCATGTTCTCTATGCCGCCTAGCCTTCTCCTTGTCTTTGGCCTCAGCGGTTTTATCTTCCAACAAGCCATGCGACTCCAACTTCCGTGTAGTATTGGTGCTCGTGAACGCCTCTTGCACCCGCCGGGGCGCCAGTAAAACCATGCTTGAACTTTTCTTTGTTGCAGGTATCACAGCAGGAACGTCTCCATCAAGAGGAGCGCGAGAAGAGGAGGCTATTCGGAAGTCACTTCGCGTGCCGAAGGAACTTCCTTGGTTGGTCGATACTGCTACAGGGCGTTGGCGATAATGCCTGCTGATCGAGAAAGCAATTGCCTTGGAATGCTTGTGAATCGTAACAGGGGGACCGCCATGAATGATGTTGGGATTCGCGTTATTGTCACGGATATGGGCAACAACCAAGCGTTGTTGTGGACCTTTTGCGGGATCGGCGGCTAAACAATCAGAGTCATGAGGACTGGTTGCTCCTTTTGAGAGAAAAGCACGACTTACGTTTATTGGCCCGTCTGTCTACTTTGAACCTTCCCGCCAAATCATTCCTCCATATCTCGTGTGAACCGAGCTCCATCCCTCTCCACACGGGAGCTGCTTTGCTTGCCTTCTCTTTATCCAGTTCCTTAGACCCTTGTCTCTCCCGCTCCCGCTCCTTTTCAGCTGGACTCGAAGGCCCGCTCCTTTCGGTCATCGTACTTCCCCTCGAACTCATAAATACCGTGCTAGACCTTCTCAAAGACTCGCCATTGACAGCACCACCGTGAGCCAGGGCTATACTTTCCGGTTTCTCCTTTCTGTAGCTCCAAACCTTCCTGTGGGCACGATACTCCTCCCCTCCCCACCTGCCGATAGCCTTGCCAAATGAATCCCCGTACCCGCTTGACAACGTTGCTGTGCTGGGGCGCCTCGCACTGTTGCCCCCCCATGATGGCAGCCACTTCGAGCCAATATATGACGGCCGACGGACGTTAGCATCGGCATTATTATTGGGCTGGATGATATCCGCAACATGACTGCGGTCGAAACCTGTAATACCCCCTTGCAGGGCGGACCAGTCGCAATCAAATCCATCCATAGCGTTCCCTTGGTTGCTAACAGAGATGCGAGGTCCTTGGGAGGATTGATGTGATCTATTACTCACGCCCGAGGCAGTTGTAGAAGTTGGAGTATCCATCTCGCGGGCCTTGCCTTTGAGCACACGTCTCTCATGCAGAGTCTTCCAATCTCCGTCGCTCTCAGGAACTGACACTGGGACAGGGAGAGCTGGACGATCCAAGGCATGTTCACCAACTCGATGATTCGCAGAATCAGGACCACGGTTCGCTGAGTGACCCTGTTGGTGAAAATCATCATCTAGACTCCTGCTGGGCCTACGAAGGGTAGCAGCGCTGTCTTCCCTGTTCCTTGCTGTCGGGGAAAATGCATCGCCCCTCATGTCAGAAGGAAGGGGCGCTCCGGGGATAGCCATAGGCAAGCTTCCTCTTCTTTCCAAACCTCCAGCCAAAGCTAGAGTTCGAACACTTCCGGAGCTTCCAGCGTAGAGTTCACGATCCCATTCGTGCGTGACAACACTCCCCTCATACTGAGCTGAACTAATCTCAATGCTCCTTCCCGCCTCATGGTCGTAATATTCATCATCTTCGTAGTCTGAGTATTCCTCATCTGAACTGAATTCGTATGTCATATTATTGACACCTGTGCCTGTCAAGCTTGATTCAGCCTCAACACCACTAGAAAAGTGACACGTACGGCGAGAACCCACAGGGTGATGGCGATCTTCGTCGTCGTCGGTTGATGACAGATCATTTGCAGACGTCTGCGTTGTAGTATCAGTTCGACGGCTAGCGCTGGATCCATGGCGCGAGAGGTTGCTAGAGAGGGAGGTGACAGATGCGGACGCAGAAGATAACTCATGATGAGATGAGGCATCTGAGTCTCCATTAGCACGCTCTCGGTCGCGACCCCGATCAACTCTTGCGGGAGGACGGTCTATGAGTGGGTTCTCGCCGGAAGGAGCCCAGCCGAACTGTGGCGGAGGTTGCGCTGGATGACTACGTGATGAGGTTTGGGTTGGCTGGTACGCTACGACCGAAGGGCGAGGAGTTACATCAGATGGGAAGGAGAACTCATCGCTCGCATTGTCAGCATCGGCCTGAAGGGGCGAAAGAGGATTGAGAGAAGGAGGCGGTGGCTGAGCTTGGACAGAGCCAAAAGAGAATGAATGAAGAGAATTGTATGTGTATAAATATGTATCACTCGGATCAACCAATTGCGACGGAGGACTGACGGCGACATCGTCCGCGGGAAGCTCATTGAATGAGGTGACATAGCTCCTGAGCGTTTGATCTGGCTGTGGGCGGCGTGATGATGCAGTAAAAGCGGGCAATCTTACACAAATAAAGCTAAGGTGGAGGCGAACAATGAAAGAAAGCGTGGGTGACATACTGGCTAGATTGATTATCCGGAGGCTGATCGCGATTGCTTTGGCGTCCACTATGACGCTTTATAGCCAACGAGTCGGTATCAGAGGCAGAAGAATGGTGAGATGAAGACATGTCTTCTGCGGCTGCAGCAAGTGAAGACTGCGAAGCCTGAGGGTCAAGTGGGTCTAAAGGAGTCAAAGGGAGCCTTGGAATTGAATTAGGTGGCAATGAAGGACGGCGAGATGGGGATAGTTGGGGTTGAACGTGAATTCTGTGGGTATTGAGGTCAGGACGTGATGAACGGTGTTTTGACCAAAGCATCTGCAGAGTGCGCTGAATGTATAGCAGCTCTGAGGGTAAGAGGCGACGTGGACGTCGCCACGAACGATGAGGAAGACAAAAGAAGGGATGAAGGTAAAAGTCAAGAACAAGCAAAAGTACAACGAAGAAATCGAAGCCTCGAGTACAAGGGACCATCACGTGTCATCGGCAATCATAGCCACGTGCGGGACACAACACGTCAACGGATCCGGATCTGCCAGGTGCCTACGCTCTTCCAACGCACCCAGCCCTGTCTCTCTATCTCCATCCAGTAATCTTTTGGACGCGTTATGGCGGAATTAGCTACATCAACCACTGCGATGGTCGGTGCGGACCCCGTGCGGACCCAATAGCGCCCCAAATCGTTGAATGGCATATCTAGATTCTAGATTAGTCGCAACACCAATACCCCTTTGCTCATGCAGTACAATCCGAACAGCAAGGATATGTGTCTTATAGCCATCTAGATCTGAATCCCGTGCCACACCATTCTTCAGATTGACGACTCATCTCAAAGGCAGTCGTCAAATCTGCTTCCTGGAATTCTGCCAGTCCATATTTTTAAATATGCCGTCCCTGCTTCTCTCGCTGGCTTTCTGACGTCTCCGTGAACCAGAAACAGACAAGTACCTCGGCGGCCAATGGTTATCCCGCTCGGAGATCATACTAATAGCATCACCCAATCATGAGTCAGCCGTGGCGAAGACGAGCCCATATATGTATGACCCTTACTGCTACCACGTTGCATCCATCAGGTCCCATTCACCACCGAGTCCCCGAGAAAACATACTAGAGGTCCAAGTGAATCTCATCATGTGGGATTTTCTAGGATCTTTTTGCGTTAACGCGCACACGAAAGACGGGCAATAATAGAATGCTATTGCTGGGGCTTGAAGCTTGAAGCTTGAAGCGCTAACCTGGGGCTTTTAGTGGAATTTCTGGAAACAGTTTCTTAATAATCTAGACCAGACCTAGATGTTGAAACTTTCACAGAAGTAACGTCAGCTGTATGCTTGTGCCTGAAATGACAACTGATAACCACAATTCACATTACCGTACATGTAATATGATTTTGACTACGTACTGTGGCCTATTACCGTGATGATAGCAGTGCCTGCTTTTGCAGTTAGGCAAGACGTGGTCGTCTCGTTTCCTCAATGTGCCTGAAAAAATTGTACAACTGGTGACCGGCTCGGCAGTAGTTTGAACATAGGACTCTTAATGATGTTGAGTTCCTATCAAAATCATCACGAACCTGGGTTCCAGAGAACAGCCAGGTAACGCCGAAACTCTATATTTTTCAATGTCAGTCACAAGCAGGTATCCTATGTATGTGTGTGGTTATAAAACCGAGTGAGCAATAATGATACAATGCAGGGTTATGGTGATTGATGATGATGCCGGTGGTATATCGTTTCTGATCGAATAGTTGTGCATTGTAGGGGAAGAATGGAAGCATCCGCGTCCTCTGAACTGCGATCGAGGCCTGATCATGACCCACTCCCTCGCTTCAGCTTCAGCATCTGAGTTATAGATATTCGATGTGAAGACTGCGCATCTTGATTCTCGTGCATCGCTTCCGCATAGCTGGGATATTCGGGCGCTGACTCTGAGCGGAACAAATACGTAGATATGGATAAGTGCTCACAGCAATTTATACCGCACAAGCTCTTCCTCCATCTCTTCGTTCCGCAAGCGTGATTTGACGAGCTCGTTCTGCTTAGGGATGGAGATTTTCCGAAAGGAAATCAATTGAGACATAGACGCACCAGAAGTTCGACATGTTCTATATTTATTTGTGCAAGGCTGGTCTCTAGTGTCTTCCTATCGAGAATGTCAGAGCGTGTCCTACAGACGAGAGGGGAGTAACTAACACATGGGCGGAGAGGGTACGATTGCTATTCCGGAGTGCGTCCATTTCCGTGGCATGTTTATTTGTCTCCCGCTGAAAGTGGATAGAAAGATGGTCAACAAGCCTTAAGATTCCAGTAAAACGAGGACTACCATACCAGCATATCCTCATACTCGTGCCGATACGAGTCAAGCATGAACGGGGTTATGTTCAGCGAAACTGATTCCTGGACAAATTCATCCACTTTGTATTTCATGGTCTCCTCGTCTTCGTCTTCGTCTATCTGGGCAGAGACCATCGATTTTAACGGAAATCATATTTCTTATCAGACTCCACTTGCCTTGTATCTATCAAATAAGTGGAAATTCAAAAAGGCAAGTATTTCATCAAATTTCAGCGACAGCAACAAGTCTTCGTTCTTCTTTAGAAGCATGATGCTAAATCCAAAAATCGCCTCTATCCCGCTGGCCAAACAGTTGTCGTATATCCGAAAGACGACATCTAAAGGAAAGCTGTGACCGTATCAATTCTTTGCAGGCTCGTTGATTTAGAAGGCGACTTGCCGATAACTGAACATAGTCAAGAACCATTGCGAACAGAACATGCTCGATTTGATACCCTGTCGCAAGAAATGAACGTGCAGTACGGGAAGCAATTCTTCAATCAACCGGTCAAACTAGAAGGTATCACTCATTATCCAAACATCGCACGGGTATAGACGTGTTTCGTACCTGAAACTATGGAACCCAGGTAAGTATCAATTAAGTAAACCACAGCCAGCCAAGCTTACAAGGCGTAATTGAAGCTTGGGCATTTCGGGAAGGAAGTGGCCTCGCAAATCATATGCATGCATCAGCCGCACTAGGAGAGAAAAAGCTTCTTCATCCGGCATCTAGAATAGATATGAGCCAATGCCAAAAGCAAAATTCGAAACAAGTACATTGAGAAGTAGGATTGCCACCACGAATGGGAGGCCCTGGCAATATCCGACTTGCGGGTCATATCTTGACATTCCGTCAGCAAAAGTTGCTATGTCGAATTGAGCTACGTACAGTGAGTAGGCCTTGAGAACATTAAAGAGGTTCTCTTGTCCAATCCCTTGCCCATCAGTGAAAAAGTCGTGGTGCGGAAAAGTCCTACAGACGTGGTAAGCGTGTCGTGCCAGCATTTCTTAAGAATCCACACCTCCCAAGGTCGCGCGTTATTGCTTTTTCGTGTGCGCTCGTCTCTTTAAGTAGTTTGAGATAGATATCCTCTAACTCGAGGTCTTTCGATGCTGCCCTAACGGTGGTCACCATAAGCGATCAATTCCGGAGTAAAGGCGGAAACGCTTTACATGTGCTGCCACATCATTCCACGGAGACTGGGAGGGATCCCCTTTGCAATTGCGAGGGCTAAGTCGTCAGGACGGTCGGATGCAAAGCCCTGGTAGTCTTACGAAATATTTGAGTTGTTGGAGGATTTAAAACATTCGCTGACTCGTACCAGAAATCACCGCTCCCCAGAAATCTATATTTGAAGATGGCTCGGACAAACGACGAAGCACAGTGATCTGGCGACGCACCCCAATCGATAGCGCCAGCCGAAAGACCATCTTTCGTTTCTTCCTCCTTCTCCTTGTGGATACGAGCAAACTCTTCCTGAAGCTTTTGCTGGCCATCTACACTGCCTCTCTGTGATGACCCACTCGATTCCTCTTGAAGGTCCAGCCGAGCTAACAGAAATGGAAGGTTTTTCGAAGAACGAATGGTGGTAGTAGAAGCTGATTTCTTATGTGAAAATTGTTTTGATGGATTGAAAGCTGTCGCGGGAAGGGACGAGCTTAGTGGCCTGCCAACCCCTTCCTCATTCCGATCGGAACCGCCAGAGACAAAGCTTTGACGGTTGGTCAATGGTACAGGAGAGAAAGCAGAATCAGAATCATCATCTAAGGCAATGTCATTGAAGTCTGACTCTGCAATGGACTCCCGTCCAGGAGGCTGCTCGACGAATTGGGGCGTGTCCCTGGGTGAACGTAACGATTCCAGCGAATCTTTCGCAGGAAATGTGGGCTTTGTGGAGACCTTCAGTTCCTCAGTAGCCATCAGTAAACAAACTATGAAGCAATAGAAGAAAGCGAAATCATGAAGGCTGGGCTAAGGAGGTGCCGATTTGGTGGCGATCATTGTTTCGCTCCGTCACGTGTGTCGTGACCTTCAGAGTTTTCGACTTCCAACTTCAAGCTTCAAGCTTTAAGTTGAACACTGGCAGCAACTTGCAATTGTAGGTTCTGGAAAAGAGACTGGTTATCATATGTGTAGCTGATGGGATATGATTCTGGGCCCTGACGCTAGGCTACTCATGCTGCATACCTGGAGAACCATGACTACCCGCGCTCCTTGATACTATCTGTGCACACGGAACATCTGGCCCGAACGTATTTCATTTACTGATCGCCGCCCACATCTGACTTGTATCACTGAAATTGTGCTATGATGTAGGACATTTATATGTATCAGCATTTCCAACTTCTAATGATGACGATCGCGACTCGTTTGTATCACAGAATTACGAGCTACAGTACCTCGTCAATCCGTCCAACTTTGTGTGGTTCCTCTCTACGAATCATGTAAGAAGCCCCCTCAAATAAGTACTAACCTTCTGTGAGTCCTTGATGTCGTCGGCATACAGAGCAAGACAATGTATCTGT
>QFEU01018505.1:1380-16056 GCA_003316345.1 Tricholoma terreum
GGATATACTCGTAAACCGTTGGTCTTTGTTTTTTCTGTCTTTTTTGTTGTTAACAGTAAAAGAAAATTCGACAGAGTTGTAGAGCGATTCTGAAATACGTACGGGTATGGGTATATATTCGTCACTACCTATCTATCTTATTAGAGTTTGTCGATGGTGTTCAGTTGGTTTGTGAGCAAGCTTAGTTCGAACCCAAACGGCTCCGATGATCATGAGTTCTGTTATTGTGGCCCTTCCTCAAGAGATCTGCACTTCGACTTGCTGTATATGCGCTGATTGAATTTCGAAACGTTGACTCCGGGCCGGGAAAAGAGGTTTAAAGCCTATTGAGAATTACAACATTTCAAAGATCGCTTGATCGCCACATTATTATTAGTATCAATTTCCAACCCGTAAGTACGGCCAGTTTGGATAAACCTTTCAAGTAATTTTGGGAATTGATTATCTTTTCAAACTTTCTTCTCATAATCGCCCCCGCTCGACTGCGCATCATAATCGGGTCCTTTTGTTATTTACATACATCATGATCGTAAGAAGGGGAGGAAACTGCGCTCAGGACCAGGGTTTCTGTGATAATGTAGTTGACAACTAATCCGCAGTGCTTCAGACCCCCCTCCCCCCTCTCCCTGAAGGCCTGCCAGTGACTCTGGTACGTACTGATATGATATCATGACTCCGAAGGTTAGGACCAACTTGAAGTCATGCAAGCGACTTTACGGGCAGGAATCAAGGTTCCAGTGACGTTGTGTTTACAAGATGAAACGAGGGGTCCCCTTGGCCGGCGGTGGCTTTTCTAGTTGTCAAGTGACTTTTTTTGTTCCCTTTCAGTTGTCGGTTCCTTTTCTTTTCTTTTCCGTTGGAGAACTCGGGGACAAAGAGTCTGGGTGTTGATGGGACTTGTACAGGGTTTTGCATAATACATGATGTAGTATTGTTTGGGCAGAGGCCTTTTCAAAGGGATGTTCCGGTGAGGGTGGATTGAGTGGGCTTAGAAGTATACAGTAATTTTAGGAAATTCGTGGGAACGCTAACACTTCTCAATTTTCAATTTTTAGTTCACCCCTAGGTTGTTGAGTCGTTTACTGAAGGCGGAAATAGGAGGTGAGGCATGTGAGTGGTCCCATGATCAGCGGAAGTTATAATCAAGTACTTCCTTCCTCGAAATTGAACTGAATAGCTTTTCATTTCTGATTTCTACTAGGTCGGAACGGGACATGTTCATTTCTGATTTCTTCTAGATCTGCCGGTGCTGCCGCGCTTGGATGGTCGAGTCTTATGCAGGGCGTCTCGGCATTTTTGTTTTGCACCTGACCTAGTGACGAGATAATGCATCCAACATGCAAAGGAACGGGACTCGAGGTACTACGTACCAGATAACCTTTCTTCTTTCAGACCGTAACGCACTTCGGCAAATGCCTTTATATCGGGAGAACCACGAATCTGGGGTAAGCCATCCGAGTCGCGGAGTTCAAGCTTATAGTACTCGTTCTTCCGAGTCGGCGGCGTTGATCGAGATCGTAGATACTTAGGATCAACAAAACAAAAAAATCGAGGCTCAGGGATGACTTCACCTCGTTCAAGGGACGTCGAGGGTTTGTTGTTATCGGGTCCATTTTCATTTTCTCCACAAAGTGTATGTTGCCCTGGTGTTCGGTTTCAAGACTTCCCCAGCTCCTTCGGGATTATGTGCTTGTTTTACTCGGGGACAATTGTTTGTGGGTGGCAATTGCCAGTATTCCTAAAGCATGACGTACGGAATGGAATGAAAGAGAGTTACCGGCGCGCACGGGGTCGATGGGAACATGGACATTTCAGAAACAAATGTTTATCGATCATCACCTACTATGACAACGGATGGCTCATCTACTACAGTAACAATTGAATGGCGGCCGATGTAGCCGTTGGTGAGCGGTTTACGCATGGAGAAAGGCTGGAGTGCACCAAGGATCCAGGAATAGGTGTGCCAGTATTGGGAAGAAGATCCGACGGATAGATGGGAATTACAAGTGACCTATGGAAGCTGCTACTGATTCGATACTTCTTGCGTTATCTAGCGAAGGGGTCTGTCATGGATGACGGCTGTCTGTGGATTTGTCGGTCGGCTCGGACGAAACATCTGATCATCGATCTCCAGGGTGCCTCGCTTAATCCGGTGGGTCCTCCTAGTCATTTTTGTCCTATCGGACTCGAAGCGCATCAGCGCATCACATCTGTGGAACATCTCTGCACCGACTGCTATGATTTATTTCCGATATGTATGCTCGCGAAACGCATTCGCCGGAGTAAACGATATTAATGGAGAGTTGAACTTGTTGTGGATCACTCGTTGCTGACCTGATTAACGTCTAGAACAATGGCCCCTCATTCCCAAATGGATCAGAACCCAATTGCAGGACTGCGGCGGGATCAGAAACGACCTCTGTTGCTGAACCCTTCGCTTAGCGTTAACGTTGAGGTAATCTGTGATAGACATCCAGACCGGAGTGCGCTTGATGCGAAATCCAGAAAATTGGTGGCCGGTTTTCGTCAATCAACTTGAGATGACAAAACCATGGATGAGTCGGTGTGTCATATTGTATGTCGTAAATTAATATTTGCCTAAGTCATCTAGCTCGTATGAATTTGTACCAGAAATTGGATAGGGATCGATGTCCGTGGGGCTCCCGACGGTTGGAAATTAATTGCCTGGTTTGGCAGCTTGGTATTGTGATATTGTAAGACTTAAAAGAACCAATTGTCGCCAGACTTGGCGGATCGGATGGTGTTGTTTTCCTGACGGTATCCCTCGCATCATGGATTCAGAGCCCGTCCGAGGTGATGGCTTTGGCATCATCCTCAGCACAGAGCTCAAAGTCATCGTTGGTCATGATATGGAGGAAGAAGACGAGAACGATTTCTGAGCCGTGGTCCGCTGGACAATACCAACAACAACAACGGTCCTACTACCAACGGATAGATTCCTCCTCAGGACTCCTTATGCCCGGGTTTGGGTTTCCCGACTGCACATCCCTTTTACTGCTGGTGTGCCGGTATGTGGCACTCGGTATGATGTTTGCTAACTATGAATCTATGGTGTTCACTAACATTCTCGGTCGTCGAACAGCGAGAATTGTTGTTCAACGACTCTTTTAGGCCCACGCCAATTGGTTGTCAGTTTCATTCAGCATGTGGATCAAGTTTCACAACCACCAACGGAGATGAATCGGCGACCCCCTTTTCATCTCGTTGGTTGGCCCATTCTCCTCCTCCATTACCGTGTCCTGTAGACGAGACAGTTCTTCCCTTATCTTTTGGCATTGGCAGGGCAGCGTACAGCGCCCATTATTCGCCGGTGTACCGTCTACACGCGAACGCAATCTTGCGTCCAACTTGCGTTCGTCCTTTTCAACGACAACCGTATTTTCCCCATTGTGCCATGCTCGATTTCGACGCCATTAGGGCGCACATCTCTCATGTTCATTCTGAGGAGGATGTCATGCAACGCCAATTTCTTAGGAGATTGCGGATTTGCAGTCCTGTTTAAGCGCGATCGCAAATTCACGTGATTGGGCCGTGCGCCAGTGTTCGCGTTGGACTGTCCTGCTTGAGGGCGTTCAAGTGTATCACTGTATGGCCGCAACGGCTATCATTCGCAAACTAAATTCATTCCCACCTATAAGCTATAATAAGCTCAACAATCTTCACTCCATGTTGCCGTGTCCTTGTGACAGTCGCTCAGCTAGGATTTCACGAAAAGTTCCATTGATTCAGAGGTAAACCTGAAGTAGAATTATCGCTAGCCGAGGTGAAGAAACTTTCGTTTTGCAAATAATGTACTCTAATCTCCCTAATTTGACTCTTTGTGCCCTCGCATTTATTGATCTCCCTCTAGGGCCGTCCAATCGGATTTCGCCAGGTACATCAGCGCTTAGGTATGATTTGCTCATCACCGAACCAACCTCAGAGCTGTCAGGCCCAAAGAGGAAGTCGATTACACCCACCATGCACACGCCCAAGTTCAAACCTTTTACCTTCAACTCGAAAGCTAGCACCAAGGGACTTCCCGAATCTCCTGCACCACATCGATCAGATACTGGAGTCTCTCCTACAGGTACTCATGTATCACACGGGTCAAGTACTGGCCCATTCAGTAGTGGGAGTGCGAGCTTGTCTACTAGCAGGTACTCAGGTCGCTTCCGTTGCAGGCTGACTTACTCACGAATGCAATTAGTGAAGCTTCTATGACCTCGAACTCATCACGTCCTACGTACTGTAAGACTCAAGACTATCTTTATCGGACGAGTCATCCACGCGTTTTAACAGTCTATCATCGCGCCTATGCCGAGGATGGCGCAATTCCAAATGTCAAGCCTGTCTATTCTGAAGATCCATACATCAGGCGAATCTCAACTCAGCTCGTTGCCCCGCCTCCGATGGAGGATGATAACATGTCGGTTCCCATGCGTCTCATCACCGCAATTGCAGCCACAGTAGTTATTTCATCCCTCTTACCCCCTGTTATGGCTCAAGCCCCAGTCAATGACGTGATCTCCTGGCCGCCTGGCCTACTTCTCCTTGCAACTGTCCTTTATGCCGCGCTAGGGGCCGCTCCGGATACATTGTGGAATATAGAACCTGCCGTAGGAATACTCATGGGCTCAGGCCTCCCGTTCTTTGCCATTCCGACGATGCAACGTGTCAGTTTTGTGGCAAACGCGTGCCATTTTGCCCCACGTATTCGCACCTCTAACGGCGTTTCCAATTTTTGGATACGCTCCGATCAGGTGTCCTCTGTGGCACGAGCAGATGCAATGAATGCCGCATTGGAGGTGATGAGCCCCGTTGCGTATGAACCAGCTTGGGGGGAATATCAGTTTGATGAATCGCGATGGAAGCTTACCGATGCTGGTCTGCTGCAGCCCATCGATGCCGAACCTCCAAAGCATCCCGATATGATCAAGGAACCCAGTGCACGCGATTTTCTCTATTTTGCAGCGGTACACTATCATGCGTTCTGGGAGTGGGATGTTCAGATCATGATGCAGGACAAGTTATTATTTTCGACTTGTGATTCGGCAGGGGGGGCAATATTTGATGTCGACAGTGAAGATTCTGCATTACCCATTGTAGCGGCCCAAATGGTTCGTCGCCCTCATTCACAGAGTGTTCTCCGAGGGCGTGCAGAACACCAGGTTGGATCAGGCTCGTACGTACTTGATATACAGCACATCAACCGTGATGAGGCGATTTGCGCCATCGACTTCCATTCCTATGCACCAGACTCAGCCAAAGTGATTGCCTCGCTGAACGACCTTTCCAAGGCTTACTATCGTGTCGTACAATATCTCAAACGCAAGTCTGTGGGCGCTCCCATCCCTACCGGAACAGCCGCACATGTACTTGTCGGCGAGACGTTATGGCTCGCCATACTTGGAGGTGTGTTACTGGATCACGGGCGACTCACTATCCAAAACCTACCTGGTCGCCGGGTAATACGCGATGCCTCGGCTGACGAAGCGTACATTGAACGCGTGAAAGCTGTGCTGAGTGAGGTTGAACCATACGCTAGGTCACGCAAGTTTGCAAACATTGTGGAAAGTGGAGGAAATAGCCGCCTGGCAGCCTACCCTTTCTTCCTCATAGGCCTTATTGGGCAGATGTTGATCTGCTATTTTCTTGCGGTTGGTACAACAGCTGGGGTATGGACGACTGTCGCACTAGCGAATTCATTATTCGCAGGAAAGCTGTCAGATTTGCACAGCATCTACTGGGGGAAAACAGCTCTCACTGAGGAGTCTGGCATGAAGATGTTCGTCCCCGGAACGAATACCCTGATGGCGATTGCAACGTTCGACCGAACGACGCCTCGACAGGGCGACCTCAGACCTGGGTTGCTACTGAATTTGCTAGGACTGCTCGCTGCGATCCTTGGCTCTATCTTCCAGACAAGGACTCGAACAGCACTCGGGTTTTCCGAATTTCGGCCGTCACCCTCTTGGGTGGTCTATACATCGATTGTGCTGACCATTGGCACATCCTTTCTCATTGTCGTCACAATCATATTACAACACCTACGAGAAAAGACCTGGAACGATGATGCCCAAATGCCAACACGTTGGTTGTTATATTCTACGATCCCGTTCTCCATCATTATTGGTGGTCTAGCCGTGTATTTTGACCGTGCGCATTGGATGCGTCTGTGGCCTGTGCTTGATGCTCTTACTTGGTTATCGGGGATTCCGCTGGGTATGCTAGAAAACGGGCGGATGATCTCAGCAGATCATAGCATGGTGCACATGGTGCTTGTGAATCGCTGGCTCATGGGCGCAGTGGCTAGTGCTGTTGGGAGTAGGAGCAATGCATAACGAACTCATTTCTGTCAGATTGCTATGATTGTAACTCTAGTAGTACCTGGGAGTGGAATCACTTCGTGTTGGTTTAAAAATGTAACATTGTAAAACTATGAAATGTTAGATTGTAATTCCCTTGTTACTTGCAATGGCGCTTGCGACTAAGCCCATTACCCAGCGATTTACCAAGATCATTTGTATGACATTTTCATCGCCAGAGCTTATCCTGCCATTTTCCAACATACCTAGGGGTAGCCCAGATACCCAGACGAGGGTATCGAGAACAGGCCACAACCAAGGAAGATGGGATCTTTGAAAGATCAAGCCGAGGCCACACACCGCTACTGAACATGACAGTGTCGCATACACCATCCACCTGGTTGGCAGTTCGCTATTATTTGCCCACGTTCTCTCATGCAATTGTTGAAAATATACAGTAATCGCGATCAGCAATGAGACACCCACGCCAAGGAGCATGGAGGTATACATCAGGGTCGTGGGCAACGGCTGGTGCTGTGCAAGCCCGAGCACATTACGTGCTTCTTCCTTGAATACAACACCGAGAACGGCAGCCGCAATACCCATCAGGTTTAGGAAGATGCCAGGGCGTAACGGTCCCTCTCGAGGTCCTGTGCGGTCAAACGTCGCAACCACCATAAGCTCCTTGCTGCCAGGGAAATACATTTTCATTCCTGGCTGTTTCGAATCGACCGTTTTTCCCCAGTAAAGACTGTGGAAGTCTAATAATTTCCCGGTCATCAGAGTATTAGCCAGCGCAACGCTCATCCATACTCCTGCGATCGTGAGGGCAGAGAGGAGGAAACATATGACCATCTGGACGAGGAGACCTAGCAAAAGGAATACGACAGCAACTTGTCGAGCACTCCCACCACTGAATACGAGGTCAAAGAAGGATGTTTGCTTCGCATAGGGTTTTATAGTATCCAAAATCACTGTGACCCGGGATAGAAAGGCCTCATCAGGTGATATATTCTTCGCTCCCCAGCTTCCGGGAAGATTCTGAATCGTGAGCCTCCCAGAGTCAAGGAGAGCGCCGCCTAAGATTGCGATCCACAGTGTCTGTCCAACCTGAACATGAGCGGTTAGCCCAGGCCCAGGCGGGGCAGATCGCTTGATGTACTGGATTACGCGGTAATAGGCACACGCAAGCTCGTTGAGAGATGCAGAAACCTTGGCGGATTGTTTGGCATAGGAGTGAAAGTCTATGGCACAGACTGGATCGATCCGGGACAGTGAATCTAGAGATATGATGTATGGTCCATATTCGTGATCTCCCTCGTGAAAAGCTGCTCCACGGAGGGGGCTTTGGGCATGCGGGCGGCGTACGAGCTGCGCCACCACAATAGGCAACGCCATCGCTTCGCTGTAAACGTCGAAAAGGGCATGCGAGTCAGTGCCCTTTGTAGTGAAGGCAAGCTCCCCTTTCCATTGAACCTGGACCTCCCACTCCCAAAAGGCATGATAATGGACTGCTGCAAAGAGTAAGAAATCGCGAGCGGATGGCGATGTTGAGACGTTCGCTCGGGGAGGGGGGGAGCGGCCGGAATTTGCAACTTCAAAAAGACCAGCCGAGTTAACGGACCAGAGGGTATTATCGACGACATAGTTGGATGATTCATATACGACGGGACTTAGCGTAGAAAGAACTTTGCTTAACGCTTCAGCACGTGCTGAATGTGAGACCAAATTAGAAGGAATCCAGAAATTGGCTTTCCCATATACTTTTCTGATACCAGGAACAAAATGGCATGCATTTGCAACCCAGGCCACTCTTTGCATAGCAGGGATCGATATCCACGGTAAGCCTGAGCCCATGAAAAGCCCAATTGCAGGATCGATGCTCCAGAGAGTATCGGGTGCTATTCCAACAGCAACGTAGAGTACGCATGCAGAGAGCAGCAAACCTGGAGGCCATAACCTTTCCTCTTTTCCAGAAAGGTAAGCTATTTGAGACCCCATGTATGGGACAAGGACAAATGTGGCGGTTAGAATAAGTAGCAGGTGCAGAGAACTTGAAAGCGATGTGGTCCGAAATGTGGACTGTGATGAGGAACTCTGGGGAAACATATAAACCCAGACTCCACTAGATTAACCTGGAGTGCAGCTTACGCTCGTTTCAGCCATGCTTTGGGGAAATTGTTTCTCCTGGATTATGCGGCTGTGTGCGTCTTGAGACAGAAGTAGTTAGCAGCGAAACGATGTGGGATCCGAAGGAGTGAAGTAGCAGCAATGAGCAGCAGACTAGTGGCGGCGCAAGTTATCTGATTTAGATTGATATGGCAACACCCACATCAAAACACGTTTACCCAGCCACGTTACCCGACATGCATTGAGTACATAACTTGGAGCTAACGACGAGGATCACAGGATGGCAATCTCTTTGGTTCACTTGAGACCATCTTACGCCATTGAGCATAGCGCTCGTAAAAACGTAATGCTGGTGTCTATTTTGATCGCCATTAAAATAGATTTGGGGAGGCAGTGTTAGAATCATGCGGCAGCTCAGAGCTCAGTTTTCACCGCCTCAGGGACGAGCCCAGGAAGCCCAAGATTGCAATACAGGAACGTGAAGGGGTCGGTCAGTGTACTACCTCTGCCTGCTCAGGAAAAGGCCACCGGCGGCGCGAACCCAGGAGACACCCGGGCCATTGAAGACCGCGCCAATTCCTCAACATCATATCCCAATGCACGATCATGTGCATGACGATCTGGTATGACATCCGCTATGCTTCATCTTCCGAAATCCATTTGTCTAAGTATTCTCCAAAGGTGTATTTCCAGCGTGGTCTACAGCGAAAACCAATCACCCACAATGTTTGCCGCTCCACGAAATCCTACAACCTAACCCGACTACATCAGGCAATCCAACGAAAAATCGACCCACCATCATGGCATCGACACCTGTAGCGTCGGCTGATTCACCAGTGGCTGCTTCGCCATCTCACACCCCACTCTCACTCCCAGCAGATTTCCAAACCTCACATCTCTGTCCTCGTCGCTCGTTCCATTTCGCGACCTCCCCAAATATGCGTTCAGCACTCGAACTATATATGAAGGGCCCCTGTGACGCTCTGTTGGATGGTGTGGTACCCGATGAAGCTTCGATGAAGGGTGGTTGCTAGCGAACGACCGTGCCACCGTTGGCCCCTTCCAGTCCCAAAACCCCCCAAAATGGATGCTCAGCTATGGTACAGGGATGTGGTCTTGTGCATCTCGATTCCGGTGCTGTAGCGCAGGAGTGTTACGAGCCAGCGAGCACGCCATCGTGTGGTGCCGGGGTTTCCGTGCCTATTATTGACGACACTGATACGTGAGAGCGAGATCGAATGTTAGACAGGGACACGAACCACTATTTATCCTCGAATTGATTGGATTATGTGTGGGTAACAGGATTTCCGAGGCTAGTGATACCCGTATGTGAGGACGGTAACGAATAACGTTTATGGACACTAACCTAGGTACTACTCGCCCTGATAACAAATCTGGGTCCATCCTTTCCCCACGTGCAGGTCTAAATCTGTCTTTATGAAATAGAAGAAATAAAATAAAACAAGTAACGCACCAACCACTCTATTCCACCATGTATCCAGTACTTTTGAGTCTGACTCCGAAAGAAGCTCATGGGCGAGTCCGCATTAACGTTCACCCACCCGGGAGCCATCCCGCTACCGTTCGCAGCCACGCACCCAGCATAGGGATTGCTTCACACCAGAACTCGCATCGAGACTTAGAACGGTACCTGAACGAAGCAGGTGCGCGGTCGTCGGCAGAGAGATTACTACCAGGTCGATAGGGGTGTGAGGGTGGAGACAAGGATCTTGTTGAGGGGAATGGAACGAGGGCTGTTATGAGATAGTGATTAGCAATGTGCGAAGCAAAATGGGAGTGAGGAAGGATAATGAATGAATACGCACAGACGGTAAAAAAGTACTCAGAGTGCACATAGACGTTCGACTATTGCACCCAATCACATCTAGCCCTGAAGAGATACTACGCCAAACGCCAATGAAGTCGAGGAATGACTCAATGGTCTA
Organism: Tricholoma terreum; assembly: GCA_003316345.1. Taxonomy (NCBI): domain Eukaryota; kingdom Fungi; phylum Basidiomycota; class Agaricomycetes; order Agaricales; family Tricholomataceae; genus Tricholoma; species Tricholoma terreum. Next base: position 11,765 of record QFEU01018505.1, read on the forward strand.
GAATCACGTCAGAAACACTCGCAAGTGGAAAGAAAAACCAAACCTTTGTCTATAATATCCTAAACCATTCTCAAAAGTCCCTACACCATGTATTTGAAGCAAGTTACGCTTTTGGCTGTGGATCGGATTGTTGGAAGATGGTCGACCAAAGTTGAACCATAGTGTTGTTGGACGTTCAGAGACTTGCTCACGCCGGTTGAACTTCAAGTTAAACCTTGAAATAACGTTGAATGTTGAATATTTGAATCGTTGGTCGAAACAAAACAAGAAAGAAAAGGTGACCGGAGGTCTCATGCATCTCATGATCCGCGAAAACTATAATAACTTCTTTCCTCGAACTGGACAACATTGTAGCCTTTCAATTCTGAATTCGACTAAGCTCTACTAGGTTTACTTCTTTCCTCGAACGGGATGACATTGTTCATTTCTGATGTCTTCTACTTACATAGATCTGCTGCCGCGCTTGGATGGAAACTCGAAGGTCATTCAAATGCAGTGCCAGCATTTCGGATTTTTTTTGCACCTGACAATATAAAACCTGACCTACTATCAATGACCCAGTAGTGCAAGATGACCCAGTAGTGCAAGATTTGACATTTAAGTGGCTCAGTGTTGACCTCTCCCTTCATGGAATTTTTAACATATGGGTGTCATATCTAGTATACATATTCCAAACCCAGGACTCTGTATGTCGAGTGTGAGTAGAGTGAGCGATGAAAAACCTCGTTTTTGCAAGAATCAGAAAGCTCACAAACACAGCCAAATTTGGCAGGGATTTGTAACCCCTTTTTGCATCTCGGTATAACTTTGCTTAGCTTCCCTCAAAAAATCAGGAAAAATCATCAATACAGTCTCGAGATAGTATAGTTTACATAAAAGACTTGAAGTGGAAAGAGATCTGAGTGCGTTAAAAAGTTAGGCCAGAAGTGCAAGATTCTTGCACTACTGGGTCAATGATAGCAGTGACAAGGAAATATAAATCCACCGTGCAAACTTAAGGAACGCAGCTGCAGAACTGCGGCGGGATCATAAGCGAATTTTGTTGCTGAACCCCTCGCTTAGCGCTAGCGTTGAGGTAATTTGTGATAGACATCCAGACCGGAGTGCACTTGATGCGAAATCCAGAAAATCGGTGGCCGGTTTTCGCCAACCAACTTGAGATGACAAAACCATGGATGAGCCGGTGTGTGTCATATTGTTTGTCGTAAATTGATATATGCCTGAGTCATCCAGCTAAAGCTCTACGTATGAACAATCCGATGTTCAATATTTCTCCTTCGTCCAATTCCTTAGCGAGCTCGGTGTAAGGGTGAGCAGCCTGAGGGTCGAAGGGGGACTTGGTTTGTTCACTGGTCATGGAGGTGGTGAGTAACCCTCCCTGAGTCACCGCGATAGACAACGGCTCCTGAGGCTCTCGACGGTTGGAAGAGGATTGCCGAAGAAATTGTCGGGAGTGTGGCCGCCTGATATATATTGTGATGTTGCAGGACGTAAGGTCGAGCGAGAACCAATTATTGCCAGAGGTGGCGGATCGGATGATGTTTGCCATTACTTGTATTTTGAGATCAATGTCCGTGAGGTTTTCGAAGGCTGGAAGAGGATTGCCAAATAAATTGCCGAGGGCCTGGCGGATATTGTTATGTTGTAGGAATCAAGGTCGAGGCCGATCCAATCGCTGCCAGACTTGGCGGAGTGGGCAATGTTCACCATTACTTGGATTTTAATTGAACTGACACTGAAGTTTGATTCAGGTCGCCATGGGACATAACGTGGAAAGAGTACTCATTATTCTATGTCGGATGAGGAGCTGAAAAGCCTGTGCCTAAGAGATGAGACAAATACCTTCGAGACGTTGCGGGTTTCACCGGACGACGTTACAGCGCTGGACGAGGTTACACAATTTGCGCTCATATACCTCAGTCAAGCCCTGATGTTAATTTTTGCATGGATTTCGAGCCCGAGAGACTTATTGCGAGATTTCATACAACGCTGCTTCAGTGATTCTCATGGATAGACGTTGCGTCGATGATTCGAAAGCGTGTTTATCTTGATCGGCTGCAAGTTCCCTCCATTGGGCCATTGGAAGGTCAACTATTGATGTGTCGTGGTCCGCAGTGACCGTCTGAAGTCAGAAGAACATATCTTCGTGGGATTCGAGGACGCGCTATTACAGCGCAATGACACGAAGGATAAAGACTTTAGGAATTTTGTATTTTCGGAAGCTCAGAAGGACGTAGAGATTGGGATGATCCCGAAACTGGAGGAAGAGGAGGAGAAAGACGGGTATGTCGATCACCAACCTCTGTAAAATCCGAACAAGACCCGAGAGGTAGGTCCAAACGCAGGTCCCGCCACCCCTCGCGGGTTATCAGGGGAGACCAATTTACAAGGAACATTAGCAGTCAGAATTATCGAAGATTAGCAAACCCGAGCAGTTGCTTACCTGCTGCATCACGAGAGCCACGCTAAACTGCCGAAGAATAACGGGATATCCACGATGGAGATGAGGCTAATTACACTTTTAGTGTGACTCGGATGACCAACGCAGCCGGAATGGACTTACCACAGTCAAGAAGTGAGGCACGTGCATCCAACGAGTGGCCGGAATGGGAGAAGCAATCAAAACTGAATACACGATGTTGAGTGACATGGGAACTTGGCAATTAAAGGGCTTGCCTGAGGGAAGGAAGACTGGGATGCCGATGGACGTTCTTATGGGGGTACAACACAAACTGCCAGTGGACAGTGGCGCACTATAAAGCCCAGGGGTTCTCACAGATGCTGGGGATGTATCTTAATGAATACACCATGATTCACTTCGCAATCGAAACTATACGAGATCTGGAAATTCAACAGTTAGACGTCCAAGCGCGTGACTGAATTGAGGCTTACAGGAATGAGGCAGCATGAAGGTTTCGACGACGAATTGGGGAAGGTTTGTCAACCGAACACAGTCAGGGTCCAGTCATTGAACTAAATCTTGGTTTCAAGCGCACGAGTGCCGCTATTGTCACGGTGTTTAGATAAAAAATATGGATGGAAAGTTCCAGGAAAGTTAGCAATTATTACTGTACGGGTCGCGATTGATGACTTACTTGTCCTAACTGAATAAACGGAAGGGACGGAGGAATTGAATGAGATATCGAAGATGGAATGCCGAGGGCTCGGGGGGATATGCGCCGTGGGAACGAGGCCAACATTGCAGTGAAACGTGTTCTCTACGGACTGTGTTATGCTCTGCGCGCCTTGCCAGGCTTATGGAATGTCAACCATCCTCTGGCCCCACCCGTGTTTCTATTAATGACTGGAATAACCAGATACACGAAATAGGTGTGATCGTCTGAGCTCCAATCTTGGAGCACCCTTGTTCATCAACAACTTGTTAGTGATAGCTAGCCTCATCGGCACTATCACCACAGCTGAAACTACGCCTTTGGAATGTGAGTATCCCTTGCCTTTTTGCTCCTGCTTCTATCAGGGCTGTGTGCTCATCATCATCGTTCTCCCTTCGCATTCATCGAACCTTCATCTCTTGTCCTTGCTTTTCCCTCTCAGACACGATGACTGACTACTCTTCTCCATCCTGCAGTAGCCGGGCGTGTGGACGGAACATCTGGAACCTCGACCTGGGTATCCTACCACAGGTGGCCTACCGTTTGTGCCTCCCGCTCTCACTTTCGTTGTCCTAACTCATTCTGTAATAATCAGACATAGCTTCTACGATGTTGGCATGTTACCGACCCAACGAACCCTGGAAAGCCAAAGCATGGAAAGTCGATGATGGTTCAGCTGGTTGAGTGTGTAGAACCTTGTGCGTTACCGGTGGTCTTCTTCGTACCTTCTTTTAGCTGACTACCATCGCTTTCTTCATAGATATTCCCCGCTAAATACGACACCTCAATTGGAATGCTTGGGCTCCGTCATCATTCCTCGAATGCCAATAAAACATGTTTCTACCCGTGCTCATGAGCATCTGAGATCGACATCTGGTTGAAGACTTACGAAAGTGTGTATTATACGTCTCAACACTAAACACCTATCAATGTTTCTATCATCCAGATCACGACGAATTAGCCAAGCCAGGGAATCCATTTGCATGCCTGCTTTTTGGCTACCATCTCTACACCGTCCTCGTGCGCTCCAAGCTGCGGTATCCCCGAAATCCGAAGACACTGTCCTCGCACCAACCTTATTAGCAAGCGCTCTATTCCCTCCATCCTCTCATAACGTTAACCCTCGTGGTGACGAATCCGACAAACCATGATGAATGCTGTGGCTGGTGGAGACTTGAC